>BQNB010011881.1:3334-80394 GCA_026074375.1 Tanacetum coccineum | reverse complement strand
TGCAAGATTAAATCTTTAAGTACCCTATACTCAACATCAAAAGTATTAGAAGTACCACACCTCTTGAAACTATCCACATCAGCATCTGCGAGCACTACAATGTAACTCCTTTAAGTGATAGCTATAACCCGTGAGTACTACAATGTAACTCCTTACATCGGGTACAACTAGATAATCCAAGTCTCAATCATAACTGTATACGTTCAAGCAAGTCATCAAACGATAGATTGGGTTTAAGGGAAAAGGGGTAGCAAATAGAAGGAAGTCTCGATGATGAAATAAGTAGACGCCTTCGTGAAATGCAACTTCAAGCTCAAATAAGGGATACCAAATCAACTTCGTGATCACTTGACATTAAAATCCGAATCTTTAGCCGTTTTGACGTTGTAGTGAATCTTATTCGGATCGTTTTTAGTGTTATGTATCGTGTTTGTTGTGTTGTTGAGATCAATTGACATTCACGGGATTTTACAATTCTATGATTTAAACCGATAAATGAATTAACGGGATTTTACAAAATCAATAGAAAACCGTGAGTGATTTGATTCGGAAAAAACCGTCAGCGACGAAAAATTCCAAAAAAAACTGAAAAATGTCAAAAAAATCATCGAAAACGATGTTTTTGGCCTTCGAAAAATCCTTAACCAGCTAAAGGGTGGTTACAGCGTGATCCGTCTCGTTTTTCTCTTCGATTTGAGAGGTCACGGGCCTAAAACGGACTTACGGATCAAAAGTTATGGCCGTTTTACTGAAACCGTTTTCGTCACGCAAGATTGCTAGAAAAAAAATTTCGTTCGATCAGCTCGTTCGAACCGCTCGTTCGAACCACTCGTTCGAACCTCTCGTTCGAACCTCTCGTTCGAACCGCTCGATCGAACCTCTCGTTCGAACCGCTCGTTCGATCAGCTCGTTCGAACTGCTCCGTACTCGAACCGCTTCGTTCTAAAGTGATTCCTTACGTTCGAAACCTCTCGTTCGAATACCGCTCTTCGATCCTCATCGTTCAAACCTCGGTCGAGTCGAATGTGCAGTTCGATCGAGCTGTGTTCGAAGTTCTCCGGCTGGTTCGGACCTTCGCTAGATCGATCACCTAGTTCGATCGTTGGCTAGTTCGATCCAAACAAAAACCGCTCGTTCGATGGTCGCTAGTTCGATGGTCTCTTGTTCGATGGTCCTTGTTCGATCCACAAGAAATGCCACTCGTTCGATCAAACAAAAATGAAACTCGTTCGATCAAACAAAAAAACCACTCGTTCGATCCAAAGAGGAAAGTAAACTTGTTCGATCCAAGTGACAAAGTCCCTCGTTCGGTCCACACTGAAATCCTCGATCGATTGAGTCACTAATAGCACAATCTTTTCGACCTCGCGTTTTTCTTAGCCACGCACAAAATAAGCACTACGCAAAGCTTATAAGCCAAGGAACAACGCCGAACCAATGAGCTCAAAAAAAATGAAATCACAAACACAACACACTCGAATACAATACACCCCCGGTTAGCTCTGATACCAATTGTTATCCCAAAGATTCACAAGCTAACAAGAATGATCCGGAGGTCGGGGAGGATTAAACAAATAGAAAGCCATATTATTAGTGAGAGAAAAGGGAAGATGTGTGTGTTCTAGAGAGAGAAACACACACACCTTATTACAAAATTATGAATCCTCACCCCTCCATGGAAGTATGGAGGGGATATATATAGCACTGGACACGATCTACTTACTATACTTGACATTTCTAGTCCCTGCGTGTCCGGCTAATATAAACTAATGTAATTCCGTATTAGCCGACATATTTTAAGGCTAACAGAGACAGCCATTACTTTGATACATCTGTTCATTTTGTGGACAACTGCAAGTGGTGACAATTCTTAAACAACTGGTATGTTTTATCAAAATTTTCTTTATATATATCTTACTTTGATAAACAGACTTTCCTGTGAACAAAGCAGTACTTTGTTAAAAGTACTAAGCTAGTGTAAAACTAACAGTACTTTGATTGAAGATACTGCTAGTATAAAAAAGTCTTGTTTTTGAAATAGAAGTTGAGAAATTTGAGTGTGCAAAAAATTTTAGGCACAGATAATTCGAATGTCAAACTGTTTTTAAAAAAGGGATTGAGTGTTGGTTAACCACCACACAGCAAATGGTATTCAATTCACCATGTCTTACAAACATAAGAAATGACAAGTCAAACCAAACATTTTGGTAAAAGACATCTCAAATCTGTTGATGGTTGACAATTTACCAAAATTGTAATGGTGATCAATAACACCCATGGTATACACTGAAATTATTGCTACTCCAAAGCAAACGGCCTTTTGGTAAAGAGAACTCAAATCCTTGATAGCTTTAATATTTTGCTCAAACTAAATGGGTCCCTCAACTCACCAATGTTTTATTACTGAGAGTGGACTAGTCCTGACAAGACCGGCTACAGGTAAAGACTAATCAAATCCGTTTATGGTTTGTAATGACATACCAAAAGTCCAAATAGTAATCACACACTATGATCAATGTTCTGAGTGTTGAAGTGATTTTAGTTCATCATGGATAATTACCTTTCTAGTACCAAGAACTGACTAGCCCAATAGTGTAATGGCTGCTTGGTAAAGGCTCTCAAATCCATTCATGTATGCTGAAAAGACATGTTGCTGAGAAGAACAATTGTTTGAGCAAAGACAAAGAATTTTGAATGAAATTGTGTATGTTCAAGATAAGAGTTTTTCATATTCAAGATCTCAAACAGTTGTGTACAAATACTGCTCAAAGGATGAAGCTTAAAAAGATTGAAGGCAAGTACTGCTTAAATGACAAGACAGACTGATGCTTAATAAAGAAGACCAACTATCAAGAAACTTGAAGTCAAGCAAGTAGAATTCAAGTTAGGGGAGGATTGTTGGGAAATACAAGTCAAAAGGTCAAAGTTCTGCCACGAAAAAGTCAAAGTACTGCTTAATGAAAAAGTCAAAGTACTGCCAGTCAAAGATCGAAGTACTGCCGTGGATATAGGAACTATAAAGTTTAAACGGTTGTTTTAGCATTTATCTTGTAACAGTTATTAGTGATAAGTATCAATTAGTGTTTATGATATACAAGGACTGTACATCTACTAGAGGTTATCCTTATAAAAGGATCTCTAGGAAGATATTAGAAGA
This sequence comes from Tanacetum coccineum, assembly GCA_026074375.1. Taxonomy (NCBI): domain Eukaryota; kingdom Viridiplantae; phylum Streptophyta; class Magnoliopsida; order Asterales; family Asteraceae; genus Tanacetum; species Tanacetum coccineum. The sequence goes on along the minus strand of BQNB010011881.1, from coordinate 77,237 downwards.
TAGAACAAACATAGAAAAACACGAAGTTAAGAATTATTAGTATTGTATTAGGGATCTGCAATTTAGGCAGATTCAAAAGGTTTATAAAAGAAATCGTTTGAGAAACTACAGATGTGTTCTTTCATAAGTACTAGCCAACTGAATTCTGCATAGTTACAGAATATCAGTGATCATAGGAAAATCGATCCTACATTGTCTAAGGTAGAAAAGCCCATTTTCCTTGAGGACTAGCAATCCCAAGTGTAAGTTATTTGATTAGTGCCATTTTATACACTTTTTCGTGGTCTTTTAACCCCCTAAATCATGCATGTATGCCCAAAATAGGTTGTATACTTAATCGTTCCTTTTTTTAGGTAATTCAAGCATATTGAAGCATTTGGAGGAAATACACGTGACTTGGGCTTATTTGGAGAAGAAACAAACAAGACTATGGACCTACACCAACATCTCTCAAGATTATGTTCTCAGCGGCTGGAGACGGCGTCACGGATTACACGTGACGCCGTCATAACTCTTATCAAGACAGCGTCACAAGAATCCACGACGGCGTCAGAATGCACGACCCAACCCATTATCTAGAATATTCTATTCATGACGGGGTCACAATTAACACGCGACGCCGTCACAACGATTTTCCTATAAATACAAATCCGTTTTTAGGGTTTTAAGTGTGTAACTTTAGAATAAAAGAAAGGGACGAACCCTAGTTCGTTTAGCAGCTGTTAGGGACGATTTTAGGGCCTCAAAACCCTATTGTACTTCCTTCAATTCATGTTTTAATCAAGTAAGACTATCTTAATCATTCAATATCTCTTGTTGTATGATTCTTTTCTGTTCTTGCTTTACCTTTAGCATGCTTGGCTAAACCTTCTATTGTGTTTATTTATGATTGTATGAAACCTAGAATGTAGATCTTAGTGGTGTTGCTTCTTGTGATGGATATGCATGTTAGGTCTTAGAAAACCAGCTTTTGTTTGCATCGCTGTTGATATGTCTAGAAAAACATGATTGTGTAGAAAGGATACCATTGGGTAACAGTCTTCATACTACCTTGCCCCTTATATGGTTGATCCACTCTTAATATATTTCACATGAATTTAATATACTCTTTGGGGCCTTGTAATAGTCTTCATATTACCTTACTTGTGCGTTGCCTTAACGAAATATTAAATAGACGGTGAGTTCGTGTAATTCGTTCATGACTTAGGAAATAATTACATAGATCATCACAAGTGTGACAAAGCAACACCAATAGGAGAAGCAATCTAGGGAGTAATACATGATTAAATAAACATAATCTTTTATTATATTGTTATCACCAGTAGCTTAGATTATTATTTAGTTTAATAGCTAAAACCAACCAACCTTTCGTGATCAACCCAGTAATTGGCTTGAACGTCTTCCAGCAGGATCCATCACCACATGGGAGGATCTTACTACTCGTTTCCTTGCTCAATTCTTTCCACCAGGAAGGACTGCAAAACTCCGCAATGATATCCTGATGTTCCAACAACATCATGAAGAATCTCTATCTGAAGCATGGACTCGTTTCAAAGACTTACTGCAAAAGGTCCCTCATCATGGCATCGACCTTTGGCTCCAGTCTAAATTTTTTATGACCATGTCAATTCTGTCACATGACGAACCATTGACCAATTAGCCGGTGGTAAGCTTCGTGACCGAAACGCCAAAGAATCCTGGGCATTATTAGAGGACCTCGCCCTCTATGACAACAAAAGTTGGAACGACCCAAGGGATTTCGCTAAGCCAGTCAAGGCAATCGCTTTGCCTCAAGATGTCCCGAGTACATCCGACCGCCGCCTCATCGAGCTTAAAAATCAAGTCCAATGCTTGATAAAAGCTCATCTTGCTCTGACACAACCTACTCAAGTAAACAAAATCACTACCTCATGTGAGATCTGCAGTGGTCCTTACAAGCCTTTGTTGAATATGCATCCTCGCGTACCGATGAAGCAGGAGGTAAGTGGTATACTTTCAAGCCCGAGCAAAACAATCTTGGTGACACCTATAATCCATCATGGAGAAGTCACCCAAACCTTAGGTGGAGACAACCCCAAAATTCTTAAAATAATTTTTCAAACCCACCTAACCGGTTCCAACCTAACAGTTTAATCCCAAATTGTTCTTTCAACAACCGTCCTCAAAGCTTTAACAATCAATCAAATCTTGAAGGATTGGTATCCAATTTTATGACATCTCAAGACGCTAGACTATCCAAGTTTGAAGCCGATTTCAAACAACAGCAAAGTGATATGACCAACAAGATCGACACAGTGTTGAAGGCCATCACCGATGGAATAGTAGGAGCCCTACCTGGCGATACAGTTAAGAACCCAAAACTGAGTACTTACCCTATTTTGTCTGCTCGTTTTTACCTAAATATAGACCCGCAATGCTCAAACCATGTCCAAGGTTCGATCAATGCCATCACAATCAATTCTGAGAAACAAAGGGCTCTATGATGACGCAAGCAAAGAGAATAAAGGAAGAAGAAAAGGACAGCCCAGAAAATATCCATTTCAACCCTTCCACACTGGCCGATCTGTCAGTTGCATTCATCACCAAAAAAGTCCTCAAATTCAATTCATTCTTCGAATCACTCAGATTGGTTCCTCAATCATCCGACACCAAGATCGTTTACACAAAGGGGGACGATAGAGAGGTCATGTTTATTCAGTTAATTAGAAAGAATGATGACTCTAGCGAAGGAGAACTCGAAGAGGAATGGAGTACAACAACCGAAGGGGTAAGAGCTGAATATTTTGATATATTCCCAACTAGGAGTGAACTCGCATATCACAAGTACCTCATGTGTAGCCCAATCCCTTCGATCTTTCTAAGGAACTCCATCATTATGGAAGGGTGCCCATCAAACCTTAAGATACCATGCAACATTGGGCATGTGCATGTGGAAAAATCCTACATTGACCCTAACTCCCCTCTAAACATCATGACCCAAATGATGTATAATTGGATCATGAGGAGAAAACTTGACCCTAGGGAAAACTCGAATAGAGGAGTTAGCAATTTCATAGGAAGAATCAAGGGAATGCATGTCTTTGTAGGAAACTTCACCTATATCATAGACTTCATGATTGTTGAGGATATTAGTTCAATTATAGACCCTAGGTTGTCACAAGTAGTACTAGGGAAACCTTTTGTGGAAATATCCAACATGACTCACGACCCACCTGAAGGTGTTGTAAGATTCACTAACGGGACCGATGAAGTTGCTTATAAGATGCCCCAAATGATAGAACAGTACAACTCACTGTCGGACTTAGAAAAAGAGCATACGAAATCAGTCTACCTTAGGAACAAAGAAGACAAGAGAAGAGGAGTGGAGTATGTAATGATCAAAATATTAGGATTTTATAAGGAATGCTTAGAGCTTAGGCCCGAATATGTGACTGGAATGGATGATGAAAGAGAAGTCACGAAAGAACGTGTAACGTCGAGTCTAGCTACAAGACTCATAAATAAAGAAAAGCGCTTTTTGGGAGGCAACCCAATATTTACTTTTCTCGCATATTAGGAGTGTTTTGTGTTTTAACTCTTTATTGTTTGTTTTATTATGTTTGAATTAGTTTGTAATCATGCTTTGTTTGTTTGTAACTTCGTCTTATTTGCAATCAAATGTATTTTGCAACAAAATAAGTGTAGGGAAAATATCCGGTTTTTAGAACCAAATTCAAACATTTGAAACAAATTATTTAGATTAATTCGCGTCAGTTTTGAGTCATATGATTGAATTGTTAATTCTCATTTTTTATGCAGCATATTGTATAAGAAAATAACATATAAGAATGAGTGCAGGAAATTTTTCATCAAAAACGAAAAATGAGTTTTCACAGAGTGTGGAGACGGCGTCACGACTTACACGCGACGCTGTCACCATGACACTTGTGACTGGGTCAGGATATTCCTAACAGCATTAAACGCCCAGTTACAGGAAAACTTAAAAAATTTAAGTATTTTTGAAAATAAAACTTGTACAACACTTACGAAAGTTGTAATTCTTTTATAAACCTGCAAATCCCTGAGTTTAACAATTCTCTCATCCTATCTTTACTGCTTTATAGGAGAGGGTTCAACCCCCCCCTTTTTTTTAAAAAATTTTTACATATTTTTGTCTATTATTATATCACACATTTTATGCTTGGTTATAGTTGTCTTTGTCTTTGATTACAGGTTATATTTGATAAGAAGAAGTTTGGAAGTTCTTCTGGAAAGTTTCATTAGACGATTTCTTGGAGGACGATTTAACCAGTTATCGCATGTTTCTTCTTATTATTTGAGGCAAACAGCAGAGTACTAGTTTTTTTTACTTGTTTTCTTTTCCCTTTATTCATTTTTATGGGTACTTATATAGAACATTGGGCACAATGTTCAACTTAAGTGTAGAGGGAAAATAAGCCTTAGAAACTATTCCTTTAATTGCCATTTGCTTTTTCCTTAAAATGATGGTAATATAACGACAACATCCATAAAAAGGTACAAGAAAAGAAAAACTAGTAATTTGAACCAAATTAATTTTTTTATGACACATACCGACGAAAACCGAGTATTAATAGCGTCTCATGGATAGGAATGTATATGACTAGCACAAAAACTCTCAAAATTCCACCCCAAAAATGTGAGGTTCGTCTTTAGATCTATAGGAATTCGGGTATCTATTATTGATACCCAAGATAGTTTATGCCTCTAGCTTTCTCGAGTTAAGGAGTGAGCATTCATATGTGTCTATTCCGTTGTTACGGATGTGTACATGTGGTCTTTGTCGCCTTTTATGGAGCATTGATATCGGTATTAAATTATATGAGTGTACCGGTAATATATTAAATTTTAGAACTTGTTATTGTGATGCATCCTGAGACCGCATAGTAAGTATTAAGATTTGCTTGATAAGAGGCATTAGGATTAACCCATGTCTTAAACCTGTAATTGTTATGATGGTCACACCGATCATACGACTATCCCACACCCTTGCCATGCACTCACTTTTAGTGCAGGATACCCCTAGTACAACCCTTCGAGCCTATCCTTTTTCACGGTTCTCGTAATTTTTTGGTTAAGCCGGACTATTAATGAAGAGCATTGTCACCTTTAAACCAATTGTTACACCCAAATCGCCTTAGCCTACCTTGTACGTACTCATTTTTAGTAAATTATTATTTTAACCTAAGTTAATTATTGAGTACACGGTTGCTAAGTCCTTGTCCTTGTAAATACAATTTTGGGACGATTGGGATTCATGGTAGTATTTATTTCACGGAAGAATGGGAAAGAAAAAGTAAGTCAATACCCTCATACATTTGTTAGATGATCTCCATGTTATTTTGATCCACTTTAAATCGGGTCATAGAATAGTTCATTTGTAAAGTATGTAAAAGCTCAAGTGTAGGGGTACGTGTTGTAAACCCTATGTTATGATGTATTATGTTATTCAATAAAAAAGAGAAAAATAGAAAAGAAAAAGAAAAGAGATTGATGTAGAGTTGTGTAGAGTTTGTATATCTTCGTCTGAGTCTTAGCTTAGCAGCCAAACCAGCGTATATTCGTATAAATAATTAACTAACCCTTCCACTCTAAATTCACCCAAAGCTACCCAAGTGTATCTCATCCGTTTCCATTTCCATTATATGTTACCTTACACCTACACCCCACAAGCCTTTAAAAGACCTCTTAGATAGTAATGAATAAAGCTTGCATCTAGCGGTGGAGGTTTGATCCTTTACCAAGCCTATGGTAATTTATATGCTATGACAAGTAATTAGTGTTGATTTTTTGTTTTCCTATAATGTTATAATTCATTATACAACCGAGAGAAAAAGAGACTCCCAAACACTTATGTGAGGTGCTAGTATATGCTTTCCGTGCTTTTAATTACGAGGTCTAGAAGGTTGTGTTGTAAAATACTTTTAAAGAGTAGGTTAAATGACCCTAATACTGCTATTATCTAGGTAGAAAATCCTATTTGCTTGAGGACATTCAAATCCCAAGTGTAGGGGTATTTGATGAGGTGTCATTTTATATACTTTTTCAGGGTCATTTAACCCCTTAAATCGTGCATTTATGCACAAAATAGGTACTTAATCGTTCCTTTTCAGGTATTTAGCATTTGGAGAAAATACACGTGACTTGGGCTCATTTGGAGAAGAAACGGACAAGACTATGGACCTACACCAACATCTCTCAAGATTATGTTCTCAGCGGCTGGAGACGGCGTCACAAGATACACGTGACGCCGTCACAACTCACCCCACGACAGTGTCACACGAAATCACGACGGCGTCAGCTCGCACGACCTAGCCCAAGATCTAGAATATTCTTCTTCAAGACAGCGTCACGATTAAAACGCGATGCCGTCGTAGTGATTTTTCTATATATATAAACCCAAAATTAGGGTTTTAAGTGTGTAACTTTAGAGTAAAAAAGGGAGACGTACCCTAGTTCGTTTGACAACTTATTAAGACGATTTTAAGGCTTCAAAACCCTATTGTAACTCCTTCAATTCATGTTTTAATCAAGTAAGATTATCTTAATCATTCAATATGTCTTGTTGTTTGATTATTTATTGTTCTTGCTTTATCTTTAACATGCTTGGCTAAACTCCCTATTGTGTTCATTTATGATTGTATGAAACCTAGAATGTAGATCTTAGTGGTGTTGCTTCTTGTGATGAATATGCATGTTAGGCTTTAGAAAACTAGCTTTTGTCTGTATCGCTGTTGATATGTCTAGGGAAACATGATTGTGTAGAAAGGATACCATCGGGTAACAGTCTTCATACTACCTTGCCCCTTATATGGTTGATCTACTTTTAATATATTTCAAATGCATTTAATATACTCTTGGGGGCCTTGTAATAGTCTTCATACTACCTTACTTGTGCGTTGCCTCAACAGAATATTAAGTAGACGGCGGGTTCGTGTAATCTGTTCATGACTTAGGAAATAGTTACATAGATCATCACAAGTGTGACAAAGCAACAACACTAGGAGAAGCAATCTAGGGAGTAATACATGATTAAATGAATACAATCTTTTTATTATATTGTTATCACCATTAGCATAGTTTATTATTTAGTTTAATAGCTAAAACTAAACCAACCTCTCAAACTATAGATTTACCTGCTTTCATAAAATATAAAAACATAAAAACAATCTTCTCTCAACCCCTAGAATTCTGTTAGACTGTGATTAGGCCTTCCCAACCTATTCCCATAGAGAACGATAACAACCCCCAAGTCTTGCCTATACTACTACTACAACGGTTAGGTACTTTGCCTAAGGAGTTGTAAAACTTCTTGTTGAAGTCCTACGACAACCGCATCAGTGGATTAATGTAACTTTGTACATTGTTGCATATATTTATATACCTATTTTAACATTTATATTCATCTTTTATTAGGAATCAGATAGGTTTCACATGGTTTGAACATTTGATTGAGCTAATTACCAATATCACATACTTTTAAAATATCCTACTCATTAAGGTTATCCTTTGAGTTTTCCATCTCAATGTAGTTTTCAATAACGCGGCTCATGTTGATAGTAATGGCTAGCATAAGTTTGATTCCCTCATTTATTGAAGAGAGCATGTTCCTAGTGTCTTCCCTGAGATCTTTAATTAAGTTAATCATATTCATTGTGTTTGCACAACAAATAATGTAGCCATTTCCAATGTTATTTAGGCTTAGGGGATTCCCTATCTTATCCCAAGTTCTATCTTCCTCCATTCCTCTTACTAAGGAAGAAGGTGTCCCGGTGTTATATATTCTTACTTCCTCATTTGTAATTTGAGGAATGACTACATCATTAACATTATCTTCAACATTATACCAATCTTCATCGATATCGAAGTTACTGCTTGAGTTTTCAAATGCCTTATTATCAAGCACACTTTTTGGAGAACTAATTTGGTTGTTTGGAAGCATCATTTATTAAGTGATGTTGATTATGAAGATGAAAAAGGCAATTGCATTTGATATCATTTTATAGAGTTAAGATCTTTGAGTTAGGTATGGGGATTTAACAAGTAGCTTTTAAGATATTAGACTTGGTACTTTTAATTCTTTAAAGTTTCAAGGTAGTTATGCCTTTTGTAAGTAAGGTACTATGATAGGAATGAGATTGTGCCTTGATGATTAGGGGTTTTAGGTTGAGAATCTAATGATGCTTGGTTGAAACTAAGGTTATTGTTTGAATCCTTTTACTTTGATATTGAAGTTGGATGATTTAGTTACACAAACTAGTTCCTACAAGTATGCATGCATGTACAAAAGATTGTCCATGCATAATACTTTCATCGTAGTTTATTGTGTAGAGATCCTTAATCACCATTTTGGATTTTCGGTTATGATAACTTTATTTTTGTTGTGTTACAAGGAAAATACTTAGGATCTCGGATGAGTGATCCAAGTTATCAAACCTACTTCAATGTTAATTTTAATACTTTTTGGATATTTTAAACATATTGGACCTATAATCCATAATACAATAGCGAAGTTTGCTAAGTATAATATCTTGAACTTATGGTCAATGTGTAGTGTCAATATTGATAATATTAATTACCATAGTGGATGGTAGATTAATTTCATAGTTTCTCGGATGAGAAAACTATATTATCATGTTTATTATTTGTGTATTTAGTATGTTATGCAATACCATACCGAATTTACTTCTAGGACAATTCTCTTTTACTACTTGAGTAGTATGTATGTTTGCATAAAGAGGTTTTCGTTTCTTTTCTATTCTAATACACATAGCATGCAATCAACACATAAAATGAACAAGTTGACACAAATGCCAATCTCAAACACATAGGGTGAGTTGTGATCTAAAGTGATCTTGTCAATGAATTTGTCTATTTAATCCATCATAACTATCATGAGGAATAGAGCATGCAATGTTATTAATGAGTCGATTTTACATATTTAAATATGTGAGGCGATCATTATCATAATATTAAGTAGATGTAGATCAAATTTCTTGCTCATAGCACATAAGTTTGACATGTAGAGACATGTAGAATCCGAGAAAATGTCAATCGTAGTTTGAATAATGAATTGGCATTTATCTTTCATCTTGTTAAAACAATGATATTGCTTAACTTCCATACCATTTTGAGAAATGTCATGCGAAAATCCTAAGCTTGTTTAGTCTTGGACCTAATTGTCCTTTCATTTAATTCACCAATTACTTGATTTATTGGATGGCCTTTAGCTTCTTTTAGACTCTTAGGATAGCCTCCATCCAAAACATTAACTTGTAATGACGGCGACCCATTGAGATCTTGAACTATGGGTTCATTAATCCTATCATATTCTACCGAAGAAGATGACTTGGGCTCAGGCAAGCTCTCATCAAAGGTAACATTAAGAGATTCCTCAATCCTCATTGTTTCTTTGTTAAGTTATATGTAGTTGCTTTTACTAGTTTGAGAGTAGTCCTAATAACACACCTTTTCGTATGGGATCTTGGTCAAACTTGAGTAAGATTGTAATTGTTTTTAGGTATATATATTTACGCCAAAGACTTAAAGTACTCTATTGACGGACTTTCCTATTTCTAAGAATTTCGTTAGGGTGTTTATTAATGAATTTTTATAATACAAACCCTATTAAGTATGTAGTTTCCGTATCTCATTGCATGACACATCCACACAAAACACATCGCGCTTTGGAATGGCTCCCCCCCCCAGAGCAGATCAGATGCAGACCTAACATAGCACGACTCATCTTTCTTAACTTGCGATGTGTTATTTCAACAATCTCATTTGATTGAGAAGTGAACGGGCCTGAAAAATTATAAGACATTCCATGTTGTTCACAAAAGCTCCCAAATTGCAATTTATCAAATTCACTACTATGATTTGTTACAATTGAAACACTAGAACAATCATGTAGGTTTTCAAGTTTTTTACACAATATTTTAAACTTTTCTAAGACGTCATCCTTAGAATCTACAAACACAACCCAAGTGTAATTTGAATAGTCATCCACAATTATTAAAGTGTAGAAGTTGCCTTCGTAACTTTGAATTGGAGATGGACCAACCAAATCAGTGTAACAACTCTAAAACCCTATTGATTGACACTTCTTTCTTATCCCTATTGTTTGCATTACCTTGACTCCCTAAACCACACGTATCACAAAAGCATCTTTCAAAGCTCAACTTTGGTAGGTTCCTCACTAGCTCGTTGGAAGCTAAGTTTTGAACTAACCTCATATTGGCGTGACCTAATCTCATATGCCAAAGCGTTCGTTATCCACCACAGATGCAAGACAAATTTGTTGTTTGGAGTTATCTCCCAATTTGCAAGTATAAAGACCGTTTCTCCTATGTCCTTTAGCTAGCATTTTACCATTTTTACTAATAGCACAATCTACTTTAGTAAAGTTAACTAAGCAATCATCATCACATAATTGACCTACGCTAATCAAGTTAAAAGTTAGACCACTAACATGCTCAATATTTTTAATTGTAATGGAGTCTTGAGAAATGTTACCTCCACCGATGACCTTGCCTTTTAGGTTACTCCCAAATACGACATGTCCACCATCATACGCTTTGTACGAAGTAAACAGTCTTCTATTCCTGGTCATGTGCTTAGTGCAATGATAAGTGCTTAATTACACATATCTTTTACCTCTAAAAACGAGCTTAAATGACCAAAAACAGACAAAAACTGCCAAATATATGTTTGTTTTGCATTTGTATTGTGCAGGAAGTGGATATCATCAAAAAGACAGAAAACCAAGCCAAAATGACAAAACTGAGCATGGATGTTTTTGTGCTAATTGTATTGTGCACGCAACGGATAATCCAAGAAAAGACAAAAAACAAAGCAAAACGACAAAACCCCTACTCAATGGCAAAAGACTGTGAAAGACAAAGCCAAATCGAAGCCGGAAAGTCAAGCAAGTCAACAGAAAAGTCAACTTGTCAAGGTCAAAGTCAACCCAAGTCAACCCCGAAGCCAAAAAAATCAACAAATCAAGAAATATAAAGTTTAAGGGTTGAAATTGCCAAACCCTTAAACTTATATTTATAAGAGAAAATAGAAAAAAGAAGACAAGGGCCGATTTTGCAATTCTCTCAAAGAAACAAATGGGGGGGCAGTCCTGCCAACACCCCATACTTGTACACATAAGGACGAGTTTTGCAAACTATTTATAACCCCTTGGGGACTTGTTTTGCCAAGTCCCCAAAAGGTTATAAACACAAGGACCATGTATGCAATAACACCATTAACCATGAGGGACCAAATTTGCCAAAATCCCAAACTATTACCCTGTCATCCCCAACCTGTACAAACGAATTTTCCCGCCATTTTTGTCTTCCCCAAAAACCCACTCACGGGTTTAACTTCACCCTTTTTACCCTGCACCTCAAAAACCCCATAAACAAACACCTCCCCCCTCCTCCACTAAAACCCTAATCCCAACTAGCAATCCCACAAATCCCCAAGGTGTATTCGACGGTTGAGATGATTGTTTTTGGTTTTGCTCTCACCAAACTAACACACGAATAACAAGCACTTCTAAAAGAAAGAGAAAAGACAGTAGCCAGCAGCAAGTGTTTAGTTTTAGTTTGATTTTCAGCTTGTTCGAATTTTTCTCGTAATTTTAAGCAATTTCTTTTAAAATTTTTAAACTCAACTTTAAGCACTTGTAACATTATCTTTCAGTTTGTACTTCACAATTCTAGTAATACAATTCAGTTTTAAAGTCTCTTTGTCTTTAAATTTCAATTATAAGTCGTTTTTCATCAAATAAGCTCTTAATAAGCTCGTTTGAGCTTATTACTGTTCACAAGTTCAAATTTATTTAAAATTCTGTTTTTAGTCATTAATTTACTCGTTCTTATCATTTTACATCAATAATGATGACTTGAGTTGTTTTGAGCTCAATTTGGAAGTATAAGGGGCAATAAGCTAAAATCAAGCTTATTGAGATTTAGAGGCAAGGTGCCACTTAGGTGATTGTTTTCTAAGCCACTCACTCTACTAGAGTGGCTTAAGTGCTGAGATTCCAAAACTCACAGGTTTAATTCTTCAAATTCTCAATTTAGCTTAAATTTAGCTTGTACATTTGCTTATTTCTTATCAAATTTTGTTTAAGTCTCCTCAATATCATGTTGTTCAGGTTTATTGATTAGCTATTTTGAATGTTTAGAAGATTAAGATTGAGTAAAATCACTTTTTCATATAATTCTGTCATAGTAATAGTATAAGCTTAGTAGAGGAACTAGCTTTATTTTTTCATAATAAGCTAAGGCATTATTATAGCTCAATTAGTTTCTTAAGTCATTTTTAGAAGAAGTAGATAAAAGTTTAATCTTTTTAGTTTTAAGATAGATTTTAAAACTCAATCTTAGTTACAGTCTACATAAAGGTGTTTTGGATTGAGCTGTTTTGACTTCAAAAGTCAACTAACAGTTTTTGTTCAAATTCTTTTGTACATTTGAGTTTTCCATAAAAACAATTTAGAATAGGTGAAACATAGTTTATAGGCAAGTTCAAAAGTTTAGAGTGAAAAACCTTGCATTTACACAGATGCAAATTTTCTGCTATAAGATAGTTTTAGATTTTAGGACTTTTAGAAGAGCGTACTGTAGAGTTCAAAGTTGTCTTGTGTTTACGTTAGGTGCATTTGGTGAAGTTTTTAGAACTTTACTCCCAATTTAGCTTGCATTTGATATATTGGTCAGAGTGCATCACAACAACAGTTAATACTGTTGTTGCCAGCATCTCGATCATTTTTCCCTCATTGTCTTTGAGCATTCAATAGTAAGCATATAGCTTTAGAATGAATTATTTTCTAGAATTCCATACTTCGTATATTTTCATCTGTTATTTTTCAATATTCAGTTTTAAATTACATATTTTATCTCTACAAAAGTAGCATGTGTAGCAGCAGATATAGTCCTAAAGCACAGCTTCTTTAGTGTTTGTAATTTCTGTTGATAGTTGAAAAAAACCTTTTATCTAGGTTAGTATAATAAACATAGGTTAGCTTATTTTTAAAATTTCAGCTGTTAAGGTTCAGTTATAAGCACTTTAGCTTAATAGAAAAAGCTTATTTCAGTTTCAAACAAAAACTTGCACATTTTTAGATTAATTTTCTTGCAAATTTTGTTAAAGCTTGGTTAATTTTAGTTTAGACAGCTCTTACACTAATCTTAAGCTACAATAAGCCTCTTTTAGTTTCAATTTTCATCAAGAAATAAGCAAATTATAAGCCAAAAACCTGAAAAGCCCTTTGAACCTAAGTTTCTGTGACAGAATCTTAAGGGCTTATTTTCTAGCTTATTCTTTTGTCAAAAGTTGAAAGTCCTTTTATTAAAGTTGTAGAGATTAGCCTTAGTTATATAGTTTGTATATTAAGTTTTTGCTAAATCTTAATTTTTCAATAACCAAACCTAAGCAGGCTCGTAGGTCTGTTTTGGTATATCTTTGATAGTTAGGTGGTAATCATTTCCCTAAAGGGGGGTGTAGAACTACTAATAAGTTGCCCGCCTACCTTTCACTTTACCTTTGTTCAATTTCTACCCTAGAGTTTCTCCAAAAAAAAAGAGAAGGGAAGACAAGGGACCCGGGTGAGCAAGACTCGAACCCGGGACCCCTCGATACATCCCCTCCCTTTTGTGCACACTTATACCGCTGCTGCCCCTTGGTCTTTTTTCTGTTAAAGACCTCACAGCAAATGTATTTATGTAATTGCACTTATAAAATCTAAAAAGCTGTCCAAGCTTATTTTCGGGCTTATTTGTTAAGCTGTGTTCGTTGTTTCTATTTTCGTAGGAACTTTAAGTTAGTAAAGTATTTTTAGAAAAATTTTCAGAATTTTTTGTAATCGTTTAATATTTTTTATAATTTAATTTAGGATAAAAGTTTTTATTGTAAATCATAAAAACTACAAAAATATCAAAAAAATATTGTGCTTTTTTTGAAAAATTTTCTTTTGTCATCTAGTATGTAGGAAAAAAGATATAAATGTTTTTCGTAGGGTTCATTTTTATAACTTTCATCTTTTTAAAGACGGTCCGGTACGGTTTTTGTTTTGACTCGTTTTTGGGTCAAACGAACTCCGTTTTTTCGGTCTATTCTTTTTCATTCTTCTCGTTATTTGATCCCTAGAGGTAGATTAGAAGCAAAAATTTCTTCGAGGTTATTTTAAAGTTTTTTTAGTTTTGCCCCCTTTTGGGTTCGGGATTCGGCCTTCGTTTTCTAGTTAATTCGGTGAAATTTTCTAGGTTTTTCTGAAACGTTTTAGGTCCGTTATATCTAATTTGACATTTTCAACTTCCCAAACCAATTCCTTCCTTCAAACTCAAATCTTCGATCGTATCGATTTACCAGTCCAGCCTCGTTGGGGATAAACGACCCGGGAAAGCTCTATACTACTTCGCTTATCATTGATTCTGGTTTTAGACTAATCATACTATATATTTTATATTTCTTATATTATAATAATATTTAAGTATAGTATAACGGATCAAATTTTATGTCGCCGTTGCCAAGGGGAGCCGTGCAACCGTCCTATCGTGACATTTTATCAATAGTTTTAAAACAGTAATATCTTTCTAGTTATTATAAAATTATAAAAGTACAAAAATATTTTTCATTCTTTTAGTATAATTACAATAAAAACCAAAAAAAAAAAGAATGTCCATAAAAAAAGAAAGAAAAATCCACAAATTGTAAAAATACCAAATATTAATATTCTCCACTGAGTATTATCATAATATGAACCGGGAACTTGTTGGTTCCCAACTCGAACAAAAGATTTACAAACTTGCCTTTTGTTTCTCTTGACGAGGAACGTCTCTTAAATAGAATCAAACAATCATCATCACTTAGAAAGATAAACAAACCGTATAAAAGTGGGTAAAGGGAGGTTGTTCCTAGAACTACGACCCGGAAAGGAGAAAGCAGCTTCGCGCTATTCCTACTCACTCCCGTCCGCTCACCTGTGCGTTTATCTTTTTGAGAGCTAGCCGTGAAGCTTTGCTGATTATCAGTTTAAGTTGTCTACATTTGTGGCCGTTAAAATAAATTGTGAACTAATGAAAAACCAAAAATAATCTTCTTTTGCTTCGAATCATTTAATATCTTTTCTATCCATCTCCATGTTTAATCTATGACGCATTCGATTATCGTTTGAATCTACTTTACGCGATTAAAGAATGCTCGACCTTGTGGAATTAGTACACTTCAGAACTGTGGTTGTTCGAAAGAGGATCTTGAAGACAAAATTCTTGTTCCCAAAACCGCCCTCAAAATGTACTAGTTTGCAAGTGGAACCCCGAGTTGATGTCTTATGTCCAGGTGAGCTCTTGTACGAAAGGAATTTATGTGGAAGGTTTGGTTACAACATTTGGTGTGAGAAGATGGAATTTTCGAAGACCTTCAAATACTGAATTCCTATTCATCCAACGACAATACCAACGTTTGTTTAATCCCTCGAGACCAACGTTTGTCCGATCAATACCCCGTAAAAAATTCCTCCAAGTCCTCCACACATTGACCATTGCTTGTCCAGACAAGTGCGTAATTCGTCAGAAGGAATTTTTTGTCGACAATGCACGTTGTAAGTCTTTGTGGAAAGAGTGCTCATTACGGTTATAATTGTCCATCTACCAAGTTCCGCTTATCTCTAATCCGGACCAGGCAAAAATCAAACCAATTATGAGCCCCGACAAAACGGTGCATGTATGCAACAACAATGTCTCCTTGGTACCAATGCCAAAGATGTGGTAGTATGAATACGATGGATCCTTTTTTATTGTAGAGTTGAATGGAACACAATCAAATGTTTCAAACTCCGCATTTTTCTAACAATTTCTCCAGTGTTGCAAACCCCTCCACAACCACAATACGTACCATACTCTTGTGAGTTATGTGGAAACGATTCTCAATACGGTTACGATTGGTCCCACATCAATCCCGTTTTCTATCATCAGAAACCCGTGTTCAATCAAAATTTTTATTATTTTTCACAAACTTCACCAGAGTTTTCCACAACAATGTCTTTGTTTGAAAATTGCGGGGGACCTCATAAACCTTCCAGATGTCAAAACCAATGATGAACGACAATTATCATGAGCAAAAATTCTTGCTAAGATCAAATTCTTTTTGGTTTTGAACGCATGTGGACTTAGGTATCAACCCACCGCAATAACACCGTCATCACTCCAATCTTCCAAGTCCCAAAATGTGCTTCTCAATCCTGAAATAAGGCATATGGAACAAATGACAACCTTACGTGATTTTTTGGTCAAACTATACAGAAGAAGAAGAAGAAAAGCGAATCGCGGAGTGAAGCAAGCGCTAAAGATCCAATCTTGAAGATTCCCATTTGCTACGATAAATGACAAAGACGATACATGCAATCACACCACCGTATTACCCCTCGAGTAACCCGATAACTCTCTAAGTATGGGGGACAAGCAGGCTGACAACGATTCACGGTAACGGAATCATACGAATTCATAAAGTCTAGTGTTGATGGACCTTGTCCGATCCAATGAGCCCAGGAATCCCGACAGTATGTGTGCTGTGCCCCTTTGTAACAATCCTACCACTCCGCGAGAAGCTTGTCACAGACATTCTAACAATCATCGATTCCAACGATATTCAAACTTCAAGATGAATGAACTATTCTTATGAGAAACATCGATTGATGTCTATGCATCACCTCCCGATGATGAGATCGTCACTTAGAGGGGTAGAGATGTTGACCCGGAAGTTTGGAAGTATTATGATGACATTCTGTTAACCATCAAAGACAATATCCTTCGTAAAAAATTGTAGAATGCGAAATCTTCTTATTGCTAACCAATCGGATGCAGTTAAAGATAATCCAACTCCATCTTCCGAAGTTATGATCAATCTAACCTCCACATTTCCTAATCTTTTCTTGGAGAAACTAACACCTTTGATACTATCTTTTCCGCGAAACTGAAAACTTTTCCGCTTTAATCTATAAAAGATTAGTAAGTGGCAGTCCCACACTCAATTCCTGATGTTATCTCTTCCGGATTATAAAGCATTCCTACATTAATAACGAATCATTTAAAGAAGAGTAAGTGCAATACCACTACTCAGTTGAATTTTCTCAATATATTCTTTATCTTTGCTCTTTCGAATGATCAGATTTCCTCATAGCCGAAGGATGTGATTTTTTATCATGAGGATTTCGCCAATGTACTTGCTTACATCAAATCTCGCACCGAGTATGAATCATTCTGCTTTAAGATTGAGACCCGAACTAGGCAATCTACTTTGAGATTTTGTAATGATATTTTTCACCAACAAGAAACCAAGATTCATGTGCCAGATGTTTAACCCCACCCATTCCGCACCCTAGATACGATTTCACACTTTTAATAACCTCCAGGCTTCGCTTATAATTGTATGAGATCTTTCTCCATTTCTCGACCGTATCCTTGCTCCACCATATCTTCTCTCCTGTGGAAAGATATCATTTTGATCCCCAAGCATCGTCAAATTATCATTCTTTATAGCCGATGTAATCTCACGGAGTGGAACTTTCATAAAATTCAATGTTTATCCAAACCCAACCTTGAATGAAAGTCCGATGATGATTTTATCTTCCACATGCCCCCCATGGACCAATGAATTCAGGGGTCGAGTCAAACGCTTGTGAGCACGGTAAATAAAACAAGGCGCTCTGGGAGGCGACCCCACTATCCTAGCTTAGTATAGTAATGAATACGTCTGTGTTCTTTGTGATTCTAGTGTTTTTGTTGTGATGAGATTTGCTTCTGCCATTCACTGTCTTGTGTTTTATTTGTCCAAGGTATTCCCCGTATTATGAAGGCTCAACGAGTTCTGTCTTTTTAACTCGACTTCAATCCTCAGCTTCATTTTGGAATCCCATATCCAACTCCTAATCAACAACTTTTGTATCTATGGCACAACATTATAAACGGCCTTAGATTTACGTAGGAACCCCTTTTGAAACATCAGAGGACGATGTTCAGTTCTAGTAGGGGGATCTTCGATTTGATTTTGCCTGCATCCGTTTTCTCGAATCTGTTGATGGTTGACAATTTACCAAAAATTGTATGGTGATCAATACACCATGGTATTACACTGAAATATTGGCTACTCCAAAGCAAACGGCTTTTGGTAAAGAGAACTCAAATCCGTTGATAGCTTTAATAGTTTGCTCAAAACTATATGGTCCTCAACTCACCAATGTTTTATTACTGAGAGTTGACTAGTCCTGAGCAAACGGCTACAGGTAAAGACTAATCAAATCCGTTTATGGTTGTAATGACTTACCAAAAGTCATATAGTACTCAACACACTATGATTCATGTTCTGAGTGTTGAAGTGATTTTCAGTTCATCATGGATTATTACCTTTTCTAGGTACCAAAGAACTGACTAGCCCAAGAGTGAATGGCTACTTGGTAAAGGCTCATCAAATCCATTCATGTTGCTGAAAAGACATGTTGCTGAGAAGAACAATCTGTTTGAGGCAAAGACAAAGATTTTTGAAGAAATGTGTATGTTCAAGATAAGAGGTTTCATTTCAAGATGCTCAAACAGATTGTGTACAAGATACTGCTCAAAGGATGAAGCTTAAAAAGATTGAAGGCAAGTACTGCTTAAATGACAAGACAGACTGATGCTTAATAAAGAAGACCAACTATCAAGAAACTTGAAGTCAAGCAAGTAGAATTCAAGTTAGGGGAGGATTGTTGGGAAATGCAAGTCAAAAGGTCAAAGTACTGCTGAATGAAAGATCAAAGTACTGCTAAGTAGAAAGTCAAGGTACTGCCAGTCAAAGATCGAAGTACTGCCGTGGATATAGGAACTATAAAGTTTAAACGGTTGTTTTAGCATTTATCTTGTAACAGTTATTAGTGATAAGTATCAATTAGTGTTTATGATATACAAGGACTGTACATCTACTAGAGGTTATCCTTATGTTTATAAAAGGATCTCTAGGAAGATATTAGAATATATAGAACAAACATAGAAAAACACGAAGTTAAGATTTATTAGTATTGTATTAGGGATCTGCAATTTAGGCATATTCAAAAGGTTTATAAAAGAAATCGTTTGAGAAACTATTGTGTGTTCTTCTTAAGTACTGCCAACTAGATTCCGCATAGTTGACAGTATATCAGTGTTTCATTAAGGAATATCGATCCTACAATTTTGGTAATTGCAGCAGCTAATTGAAAGTTTATTTTGGATATTGTTGTATGTCATAAACCTATGATTGTCGCTCAACTTTATGTTGACATTTTAAGCATCATTTTCAGGTGAGCTTAATAATGCTAAGATAGAGCGAAGTGGCTAGAAGAGACTATAGGATGCTTGGAGTTTCTTTATGCTTTATGTTTGAATAAATGCGTTTGCATGAATTGTTTGGATTATGTTTTGTATGTCATTTATTGACGAGATCTCTTTCTCATTAATAAATACACCATTAGGTTTTGGGTATTGTTATGACACTTTGTGTCTTTGCTTTACTTTAGTTTTCAGTTTAGTATTCTCTATATAGACACCATGTGTTGTGATGATATCCATTCTTGTTTACGCCTCGCGTTTCTGCCTTGGCGGGGTGTGACAAAAGTGACACTCATTTTATGGCGGAAATGACCAGATTTTGAAATTCAAAATAATTACCAAATAAAACATTTCTTTATAATTCATAAATATTTTGTCTAAATAATTTTTGAGATATAGTTTTGTTGTATTTATAAAAATATAAAGTTTAAAACAAAAACTTATTTCTTTGATCATCCTACAAGTTTAATAATGTTTGTACATAGCTTATGTGATTTACCAACCAAGGGAATGCATACCATTGGAGTGGTGTGTACCAGGTAAAATTGGTTAGTATATGTAGATGGTGAGGGGAGGTTGGTTCGTACACCTGAATAGTAAGTCATGGTTAGATGGGTCAAGTGATAGAGTTTACAATTATTTTTTGTTGAATGGATACACATTAACTAGAGGTGAT
The DNA here is from genome assembly GCA_026074375.1 of Tanacetum coccineum. Taxonomy (NCBI): domain Eukaryota; kingdom Viridiplantae; phylum Streptophyta; class Magnoliopsida; order Asterales; family Asteraceae; genus Tanacetum; species Tanacetum coccineum. The sequence continues at coordinate 57,203 of BQNB010011881.1, read as the reverse complement.
GCTTGTCAACACTTTAAGAAGATTTAGAGAGTCACAAAGAAGAGTTACTGATGGTACTGAAGCATTCATGATACTTCCATTGTTCATTCTTTGTTTGGACAAAGTTAGTACCGACCATGCAAAGTTAGTACCGCTAGGCAAAGTTTGTACCGCTAAAGAGTCGTTAGAGAAAAATACCTCCAAGGGTACAAAGTGTAAATTGGAACGTTTTCTTTAAAATTAGGTCTTCAAAACCTATTAGAATCCATCTCAATCGCACACTTACTCAAGCAATTTCTCTAACTCACATTCTTCATTACAAGCCCTAATCTCTCTTACCGATGATCTCTCTCTTCTAAGCAACAATGGCTGCTCTTGAGTCCTGTCCTAAGCATAACATGATCGCCTACTTGGAAAAGACTGAAGGGAATGTTGAGTTTCATGAAGTTATCGATTTTCTTCGGAGAAGTTATATTTTTCATGCGCTCACTGTAAGTCCTGTTGTTTCGACCACATTCGTTGAACAGTTTTGGACGTCTGCTAAGTCCAAAACAATCAACAATGTTAGGCACATAACTGCCAAAGTAGCTGCAAGTTGTGTCTATCACTGGTATCCAGCCGAACTGATCATATTTTTGATGATGCTGCTGTAGACACATTACCAAATCAAGCTAATCTCTTTAATGCTATTCAGCTAATGGGATATGAATGGGATTTTAAGTGTGGCTAACTTTTGTAATAAAGCATAGTTTAATCACACCCAATGGAGTATCTATTCACACAATTAACCTTGTTTAAGTTCCAAAAGAACTCTTGGGGATCAATTCTACAAATAATGCCACTGCTAGTTATTTGATTAACACAAATCAAAAGTAAAGTTTTCAAAATTTAGTATTTGTATGGTATGCTTAGACATCAAGGCAAAGAAGAAGTATTGTAATGTATCCTCGTTTATTTCTAATATTTATTAGATAGACAAATAGGCTAATATATCTGTACATTTAGATCACTTTCCTGTAAATATTTAACTAGAAAAAGTTTTTTTCTTTTATGATTAAGAAGGGGAAACATTTCTCAGGCAAAGTTACACCTTTGTTTGATACTATGTTGGTCCAACCAGCACAGGATAAGGGTGCTTCCTCAGAAAGACTATCTGTTGAACAACCATCACCCTCTCCTACTCCCACTAGTGAAATCCCAAATGAGTCACTGCCTGACTATCCCTCTGCTCAACCAAGTGAAGTACCTTTTGAGCATCACCCTGACACTTCCCCAAGTCCTTCACCAAGACCTTCACCCACTCTATTGTTCCTGATTCAATCCCAGAACCTACTGGTGAGAATCTTGGAGATCATTCATCCAATGATGCATCCCTTTCAGGGAAAGAGAAAGTAAAAAAAAAAAAAAAGATTCATGACTCCCATAGTGTCCTATAGATCTTAGATCTCTTTGTGTCAACAGGTTTCAGATCAAGCCAAGGAAATTAAACTCTTGAAGGCTAAGATCAAAAAGCTCAAAAAGAAAGCTAAACCTGTCATCAAACATTATCAAGAATATCTGAAGATAACCTCATTGCAACAAAGATTCCCAAAGAAAAGCTTCTCCACAAACAAAGGTGCCAAAATAATGTATCCAAACAAGGGAGAAGAAAGCCTAAAGGAGAAACAACCGTTTAAAGAGATCCTAGTTTTGAAGTATAAGCTGAAGATAAAATTGGATCAATATGCTCAAACTGAAGGGGGTGTGGGAGGACCAAGAATAAGGTGGAAGAAGATAAGGAATTTAGATGAAGCAGACATGTAGTACTCAAAGATGAAGTTAGTAACATGACAAAGGGAAGGAGTGAAGTACCGCTTTGAAAAAGTTAGTACTGACATACCAAAAGTTAGTACCGACGAATCAAAAGTTAGTACTGATGAACAAGTTGAAGGTACTGATGAATCCAATGAGAGTACTGAAGAAATCTTTGAAGGTACTGAAGACCAAAGAGAAGGTACTGAAGACAAAGTTAGTACTGATGACCAAATGGAAGGTACTGAAGATGAAACTAAGGAAGAAAATGCTTCTAAAGCCTCTCAAACATCCACTCAAACACCTACTTCTATGACATTTGGTGATGATGAAACAATTGCTACACTTCTCATCAATATGAGTAAAGCCAAAGCTGCTTCTAAAGAAAAAGAGAAAGGTGTAGAGTTGAAGGATGTTGAAGAAATTGATAGACCTAAGCCTACTTCTACAAGATCACTTCTCACATTGAAGCCTCTTCCAAAGATTGATCCTAAAGACAAAGGGAAGAAGAAGATTGAAGAGGAGGAAGAATCTGAAAGTGAAGATGATGATATTCCTCAAGTTGTGAAGAAATTCAAACAGCTTGAGAGTGATGAAGTATTGGCTAGGAAAATTCAAGAAGACTGGGAAGCAGAAGAAGAAAGAAGCAGGATTGCTGAAGAAACAGCAACAAATGAAGCTCTCATTAAAGACTTTGATGATATTCAAGCGAGAATTGAGGCAGACAGAATTCTTGCTGAAAAGCTTCAAGAGCAAGAAAGAGAGCAGTTCTCTATAGAAGAAAGAGCAAAGTTCCTTCATGATACAATTGCTGCTCAGAGAAAATTTCTTGCTCAACAAAGATCAGAGGCAATAAGAAACAGACCTCCAACCAAGAATCAATTAAGAAATCAGATGATGACCTTCTTAAAGCATGTAGGGAACTTCAAACATTCTGAGTTGAAGAGTAAGAAGTTTGAAGACATACAAGCAATGTATGAGAAGATAAAAAGGTCAGATAAAGATTTCATTGCTATTGGATCTGTTGAAGATGATAGACTGATCAACAAACTGAATAAGAAAGATTCCTCCAAAGGAGAAGAGATCAAGCAGGAATCTAAAGTTGAAGTCAAGGAAGAGGATAAAGGAGAAGAGAACACAAGAAAAAGAAAGCACAGTACAAGGAAAAAGATGAAGTCAAGAAAAAGAAGATTCAAACAAGATACTTCTCAAGATGACCCATCTGACACTGAGAAAGAGAATGAAGAGCTGAGATTGTGCTTGACAATAGCTCCAGATGAGGACAAAGAAGTAGACTATGAAATTCTTGACAAGAAGTATCCAATCATTGACTGGAAGTCTGAGAATCTTGGCACCAAACCACAGTTTGATGAATCTAAAAGATTAGAACAGATTAATATGAATGTGGTAACAAGAAGTAATGGTCAAAAGAGATTCTTCAGCACATAATCGGATATGCTTCAGAGTTTGACAGAGAAGACTTAGTTCTTTTTAAGTATAAACAGGTGAAGAACGAAGTATCAAGATAAGATTCCTGAAGGTTTTGATAAAGTTCTTTGGGGAGATTTGATAGTGATGTTCAATCCAAATGAACAAGATGAGTTTTGGAACTCACAACATGAATGGAAAATAATCAGTTAGAAGCTGCACAGTTCCTTAGGGGTACACACTTTGATGACAGATGAAGGATTAAGACGTTCACAATGCTAATTGAAAAGAGTATCCTTTGAAAAAGGAAATCGTGTGCAAATGCTAAAGCAAAATAGGGTCTGAAGAAGAAATTACTATGGCATTGGAATTGGATAAGATTTATACAAAAAGGACTTGCTGATATTTAGAATCTAAAGAAGAAGACTGATGAAGTGAGAAGGGATTTGAGTGTTGCTAACCACCACACAAGAAATGTTATTCAATTCTCCAAGCTAACAGCATAAGAATTGGCTAGTCCACAAGCAAACGTCTTGAGGTAAAGACTTCTTCAAATCCGTTGTATGGTTTACCAATTACCAAAAAATGTAGATGGGTATTCAACTCACCCTGCTTCTTGGTGAAGAGTTTACTAGTCCAAAGATCAAACATTCTTGGTAATGACTACTCAAATCTGTTTGATGCAGATAGTTTTGCTAAAAAACTATATGGTTATCAATGCACCCATGTTATAACAAGAAGGCATTGGCTAAGTCCAAAGCAATAAACGGTAATTGTAAAGACTAATCAAATTACGTGATGGTTGACAGTTTACCAAAAACTAACGGTAATTAACCACCATATTCTTAGATGAAGAGTAATCTATCCCATAGCAAACGGGCTACAGGTAACGAACATCCAAATCCGTTATGGCTGTAGATTTTGCCAAAACTACAAAGCCAACTTAGTTGGATTGTATGTAACAGGATGTTGCTGAGTAGCAGAAAAGATGTTGCTAAATTGCTGATAAGACAAGGTTGCTGCTAAAGAAGGATAGAGTGTACAAGATTAAGAAAAGATAAAGAATGTTTGGATACATCCTCTGTGTGCTAAAAGAAGCTTAAAAGATTGAAGAAACATGAAGTTAAAATAGTTTAACATTCATGTTTAAGGGATAATGTTAAGGATTAATGATTTTCTAAACTTAGTATCGACAGTACAATAGTTAGTACTGTCAGTTAAACTTAGTACCTACAAGTACAAAGTAGATAGTACTGTTAGTTAGTTATTTACCGATTGTATAAGTTTAGTTAGTACCGTTAGAAGATATTTTAAAAGATATTTATGAGATATTTTAGAAAAAGATATGTAAGCCTTTTAGGGTTATCCTTTAGATATAAAAGGAACCCTAGGCATAGTTAGATAAAAGTTCAATACAAGATAATAGAATATACAATATCATAGTTAGCAATCTGTAATCCTCAAGAATACTTCAAAAAAGTTTTTATTATGTTTGTTCAAATATTCCTTCAAAGTACATGTGTTAAGATTCCGCAATTAACAAATTGTATTCAGTCATTGTTACTACATATCATTTTGTATTTATACTACTGGCTATCATCCTTTATAGGCTGCAAAGATCCATTCAGTTTACATCAGGACCATCAAGTTTCATTAAACTTGACATTGAGATATTCTCCGACTTTCATGGTTTCTTTATTTAGAACTACATAAGCTTTACTATTATGGGAATATCCTAAAAAACACCTTCGGTTGATTTAGGGTCGAATTTGGTAAGGTAGTCTTTGGTATTTAAAATGAAACATTTACTACCAAAAACTTTGAAGTATTCTAAGTTGGGCTTTCTACCTTTGAAAAGCTCATAAGGAGTTTTTCTGAGGAAAGGTCTAATAAGAATCCTATTTAGAATGTAGGTGGAGGTGTCAACGGCATTACACCAAAACTTTTGAGGGATTGATTGTTCATTTAGCAAAGTTCTACTCATTTCTTGTAAGGTTCTATTCTTACGTTCTACTACCCCATTTGATTGTGGAGTACGTGGAGCCAAAAAGTTATGAGTAATGCCATTAGCATCACAAAAAGCTCCGAATTGTACTTCATTATCAAATTCCCGACCATGATCCGTACGAATTGAAATAATGGTGCAACCCTTTTGGATTTGAATCTTTTTACTTAGAATTTCAAAATGATCAAAAGCTTCATTTTTATGTTTTTAAAAATCTTATCCAAGTATCTTTAAAAGTCGTCCAACAATGACCAAGTGTAGAAGTTGCCACCGTAACTTTTGAACTGGCACGGACCAAACAAGTCCATATGCAAAAAGCACTAGACAAATAGAAAGTAGAACCGTGTTTTTACCTTATGTGCTTTCATAGTACTTGTTTTCCAACGTGCAAGCGCCGCAAAAGGATTTTAAAAATTTAGTTTTGTAAAGGTTTCTAACAAGCTCTTAGATTATACGATTGTATATGTCACAATTGGCGTAACCCATCTTCGATGCATAAGGGTTAAAGTATCATCGATAAGTTGACAAAGGGCATCTAAGGAGTGACATTTGCATTTCGCGAATTACTTAAATATTTCGAATGAAATAATTAAGTTAGGAGAGATATAGGAGGAATTTTAATTGTAACGAGACTATTAAAAGAGAAGAAATGTTTTGATGTGAGAGGAAACGTTAGAGGAGACAAAACTTATTAGAAGTGTAAAAGAATGTTTAGAAGTGAGAAGAAACGTCAAAAGTAAAAAGACTATTAGAAGTGAGACGACTATCCGAAGTGAGAAGATTATTGAGGAAGAGAGGAACCGTTTAGAAGTGACAAGACCATTCAAGGTGAGAAAAGAGGTTTATGAGAAGTGAGGACCAAGATATGAGGATATTTGTGAGTATGACGATTGTAAGGATTGTATTTGAGAATGAGACGCATTTCATTATGAAATTCACTTGACTATTAACAACATAAGCAATGATGCTTCTGAGTGTTAGGATGTGAGGATGGCCCATTGATCTATAGAGAGATATTAGGCATAGGTTTGGGTGTATGAAAGACGTCAGCTCTTAGCAGCAGAAAAGAGAGAGGGTGAGTTTGTTTAATGATTTAAAAATAAATGATAGATATCTCAAGCCTGCTGCCGGCGGTCCCAGATATATTTGGGGGCTGCCAGAATAGATCTGGGGGCCGCCGGACCGCCAATAGGAGAGGAGTTTATGGCTTGACGAATTTTGTGAAAGGAGTGACATTTTAATTTGTATTTCGCTAATTAAAAATACTCAAAGTACTTCGGATGAAGTAGTTAAGTTGCCACGACGCATGGAATAGAGAATAGACTAGAATCGAGACTAGTAGAAAAGAAGAGAAAGATTTACGGAATGTGTTCCATCATTCTTAGACCTAGACAAAGACAATTTAACGATTCTCGATTGAGAGGTAAAGAAAGAATGTCGACGATGTTATCTTTAGACGCAACCTATTCTAATAGAGATATTTCCATTTGAACATTGTCCCCGAAGGATTTGGTTGAATATCATTTGGTGTGTTTCATACACGAAAATAATAATAATAATAATAATAATAATAATAATAATAATAATAATAACAATAATAAAGAAGAAAACAAACGAAGATGAAGGTGACGAGCTTGACAATATCAAGATGGATGGTGGTCTTCTCGAGTATTGTGAATGTTCATAAAACAATCTCATGACGAGGTATAAGGTTATCTTAAAGGTGATAGCAGAAATAGTAGAGGAAATATATTAGCCATCTCTATGGTTGTAGAGGCGAGGTTGAGTGAGAAGGAAGATGTGTGATCGAAAGATAAAGAGTGTTTTCGTCAAAGAGAAAGAATGTTTCGTCGAAGGGATAGAATGTTTTCGTTGAAGAGAAAGAATGTGTTTGTCGAAGAAAGAGATGTTTTCGTTGAAGAGAAGAGGAGTTGTCGTCGAAAAGAAAAGGTGAGTGTTTTAACTAATGTTGTTAAAAAGGCTTGAATAGGGATTTTCGGATATGACCTTTAACATTTGCGATTGCAAGTTAAAGATACTTGAATATCTCGGATGAAATATTTAAGTTGTCAAACCTACTTGGAAGGGTATTAGATTTAGATTTATGTTCATTTGGATACCAAACATTTTGTGGATACCGGGGGACTCATCTCTACCCTCCATCTTCATCTCATCTAATGGATGAGATTAAATCCCTAATTTACACTGTATGGGTATTTTGGTCATTTAACGTCTAATATATAAACCTCTTTTTTCTTTATTAACCATATTTTACACACACATCATAATGGGTTTTTTTTTCTCTCTCCGTCTACTCTAAACAGTATGTGTTCTTTTTCTCTCTCTACATGAACAATTATGTAGGTCATTATAAACAGGATCTCAATGAGCCTTGAACGACTGATAGTCCTTTGAATAAATCCAAAGATACTATGAGAGACAATAACTGTGAATACAAATATTGACGCGGAATATCGATATCTATACCAAGATGAACACAAGAACAAATATCAAACTTGCTATTACTATTACTATTTGATTGTAAATTCTCAATCAACTCATATGTTTACAATACTATTCTATGTTCCTTTTATAAACTTAAGGAACCCTAAACGCGTTAAGAGATAATGCTTATCTCTTCCTAGATTAACGCTAATTGATAACTATTACTATAATTACAACAGACTTAACTGTCTGGTCAAACAGTATTAACTTTAATACTGTCAGACTTAAGTTAATTTAGCAGACTTAATTGCTTACCAGACTTAACTTATTAATAACAGTTACTAACATATTTCTATCAGTATAATTTAATAACAAATTAACTTTTATATAACAGTATTAAGTCTGTTTACAAATATTTTCCTAACAAATCCTCCCCTAACTCTAAGCTTCATCATTGAACTTAAGTGTCTTTGTAACTTTGTTTCACTTTAGGCTTTAGAGGATTGTCTTGAACTTCTGTCTTCAAAAGAATCAATCTTTAAGTCTTCAAATCTTCGACAGCAACTAGTCTTCATAGCACTCCAATCTTGATGCAACAAAAATATAGTTTTTGGCAAAGACCAAGCCATAAACGGATTTGTTGTGTCTTACCATGTAGCCAGTTAGCTATGGACTTAGTCATGTTTAGGTTTGTAAGAACCATGGTACTTTGATAACATTATGATTCTGAGCAAATATCAGCTATTACGGATTTGGATAACTCTTTACAGCTAGCCGTTTTTTTTGGGGGGGGCTCTAGAGTAAGCATTTGCTTCAGTATAAATTTCTATGGTGAATGTCATACCATACAAATTTTGGTGATTGTCAACCATCTAATATGGATTTGCAAGTCTTTACCATAAGCCATAATCTTTAGGGACTAGTTATGGTTTTTCCACAGCCTTTACAACAAGCCATAAACTTGTGGGCTAGCCAAACTCTTTCACTTTTAACAGATTATGGTGAGTTGGAAAACCATACTACTTATTGCAAGTTGTTCAAACATATAGAACGGATTTGGAGATTCTTACCAAGAGCCGTTTTGCTCTTGGACTTGCCAATCCTTATGATGGTTGACATGGTGAACTGATATACCATTTGTGTTATGTTAGTGCATTTAGCACCTTCACCAAGTGTTATCCTTCCTCAAATTCTTTCCTAGGCTTTCAACCCTACCATTTCATTACTTTCTTAATGCTGCTTGTTTTTCCATCATTTTCAAACAATTTAGAATTTCATTCATCTTTCCATCCAAAAGCTTCATTTTCAACATTGTTTTACATACCTCAGCAGGAAGTGGATATTTTCTATCAGACAACAAATAAAACATCCATAGATTCTAAGTTCAAACAATGTACCTATTGATCATAGTATCTCAACTTACAATATTTTGTTGTCTCTATCTCACTCCATATAGAATCTGTGCTTAGAGGTTCTTCAAACATAATTCTTAAACATTTCCAGAATCCCTTCTCTAACTTATCCTCGGCCATCCAACCCATATCTATTCATTACTATCCTGTACAACTCAGTAAGGTCATCCTTAGATTAGCTTAAACATAGCTCTAACAATTAATGTATTATTATATCTAGTTCATATTCCCTTAACATTCGGGGGATGATATACTCCTTTTTCTCCTTGTTTAATTATCTTATAAGTAGCTACACTAGGTGTTTTCATGGCTACAGGAACAGGATTCAAAGGAGTTTCAGTACCTGTGTTAGTCTCTTCTTGCTCATCAACCTTATCTGAATCTTCAGAGACATTCTCATCCACACTGGTATGCATACCTTTCCTAGCTATATGTTTTTTATATTTCTGTAAGCTTTTTTGATTGGTTCACATCTTCTATGCTTCATCATCTTTGTCTTCTTTCAGATTCGTTGGAGGTGTTTGTTTTGAAGCTCTTCACCAAATCTTTTAAGCTATCTTTAGTGGCTTCTCATACTTATTGCCGTGCAAAAGACTCAATCTGTTTATAAGCTTGTCAAACTCTTCTTTGACTTCTTCAAAGCTCAACTTCCACAGCTGATTTAACTTCCATGACCCTTGATCTTTAAGTAGTTCATCATGTAAGTCTTTAGCAGTGATTGCGGTCTTGGCCTTGTTCCTTTTAGCTTTGGATCTTTCCTTCAGCAAAGAAACTTCTTTCTTTGATTCACAAGGTCACCATTTTCTTAGCAAAGTCTTTCCTTGAAAGTTCACTTCCAAGCATGCTCTTTGGATAACTCTGCATTGGCTTCAGTTTTGCTTAATCATGTCCCATTTTCATTTGTATAGGGTTGAGATCAAATTGTACTTGAGCTTTTCTTTTCTTCTGTTTGCACAGTCAACTCTTCTTCTTCTGCAATCCTTTGTGCTAGAAGAGCATCCAAATGTATTTGCTCAGCCTCCTCTTCTCTTTGTAAGGAATCCATCTTATTGCTTCCGCAAGGCTAGATTCTTCTTGTAAGATCTGTTCCTTTGTCTTTTGGAGTTTCTTCACAGTGCATTAAGAGCATTCCCTTCTCTTTGTCCTTTATTTTCAATAGCAGTATGTCTTGATCAAATAACAGTATGCAAGTTCAATTACTACCAGTATTAACTTTACTAGCAGTATATTAACTTCAATACTAGCAGCATTAACCTCACCAGCAGTATTAATCTTTTCAGCACCAGTATTATCTTCTTGAAAGTCCAAGCTTGAGACTACTTTTTACTGTAGTTCTCTTTTCTTCTATTGTACCTCCTTCCTTTGTCAATTGCATTGACTTTTTTAAAGGAAGCAACCTTTGAGAGAGTTTTGGCTGCTTCAAGAGTGTTTGTGTTTTTCTTCCTCTTGTTCCTCCCCTGAAGCATGTGCCTTTGTTGTAGGAGGTGTAACCAGTCCTTGTTTTGAAGAATCTTGAGGGTCAGCTTGACTTTTCCTCCCTTGAACCTCAGGTTCTTCATCCTCTGAATCTGTCAAAACTAAATTCCTCCTCTTTAGAAACCCTTCCAACTTCTTCACCTTCTTGACTAGCTTCACTATTGCAATTTCATGGTTAGCCTCTTGTTTGGTAAGATCCAATTCCTGGCTATCTTATCTTGAAATCAACTTGGGAACTTTGAAAGCAAAATCATCTGTAGGCATGTGACTTGGAGCCTGTGCTTGTGATGGTGAGAGTAGATGGTGGACAGGAGATTGCTCCTCATAGATGTGCTCATCTGTTGGAGGTTCAGTCTCAGGTGGTGGTGGTGGTGGTGATGTAGGTGTAGGAATAGGTGGTGGTGTTGGTGATGTAGTTGTAGGAATAGGTGGTGGTGTTGGTGATGTAGTTGTAGGAATAGGTGGTGGTGTTGGTGATGTAGTTGTAGGAATAGGTGGTGGTGTTGGTGATGGAATAATTGGAGGTGGAGATGTAGATGGTTGGGATTGGGGTGTTGGGTTAGGTGTTGGAAGAGGTTGGAGGTGGTAGGTAATGGGATTGGGATTGAGCTTGTGGCAGCATGGTTCTTGTCGCAATTGGTGTTAGTAGCAACAAGCAACATGGAAGGCAATAAAGGTCTTGGTGCCTTGAAATCCCCTTTTATAGTTCCCAAATATCTTTTTTGGTAGGCTTTTCAGTAGATAAGGGTGTTTGTTTTTGTTTTTGAATATTCAAAATTATTTGCAGAGAAAAACGGGGATACATCAAAAACTTTTTCTTGTTCTTGAAAATTAGCTATAATACTTCAAAAATGAGTTTTGAAAAATAATAAACTTCTACCAGGGATAGACAGATCAAAGGCACTAATTAAGTAGCAATATTGCGATACCAAAATTGATCCCTTCACCACTTTTAGAGTTATCACAGTTGCAAAGATGGTGACCAAATATCGCCATTGATGGTGTAAAGAAACTTTTCCAAAAGGTAAAAGTTCATCAGTAGGAACCTGTGGCCCATTCCCGTGAAAAGGTCATCATTAGGTAACATTGTAATTCCTGTGGCTTGTCATCTAATGTAAGTTGATTCCCAATTGACGCCTCAGTTAATTGTGATATGATGGTACAATTGTTCGCACTAATTTCGAAAAAAACCATTCCTTTAGTACTTGCAATGCAACTCTGCAAGAATGTTACTAGAGAATCATTGATTAGGTGGATAGAAGTTTTTAAAAGCTTACCTGAGGTTTGGAACCCATCGAGAAAATCCACTATCTCAGCAAACCCTGCACTCTGTTCAGGCTTGGCGCAAAAACCCTACTTTGATTGTGTTTGTCACAATAATTTTATTGAGCCATGTATGACACCGTAATTAATACACTTAGGTTTGAATTGTTGAATGAAAATGTAGTTGCTGGGTAGCAGATACGCTGACTATTTTGTTTAGAGAGGAAATTTTTGGACTTGGCAAAAGAACAAGGAGTTGCAATAAAGAAAAGTTTTGAAAGAGAAATCAACTTTATTATATATAGCTATCTGTGGACTATATTCGCCATAAAAATCTCTAACGGTTACATTTAAATAGTGATTAAGCAGAATAGTCAAATTTCACTGCAACCAGCATTAACATAACACTATCAGTAGTATTAACAATTTACACTACCTGATCATTAATTTTGGTCTAACGATTAATTAAGAGTCACACTTGAATTAACCTTATTTCAACCAGAATTAAGTGTGTAATATGCACTCTTGAATTAACTCTACTTAACCTACCGTATCTAACGAAAGTTAACTTACAGGATTAAAAAAAAATTAAACTACCCGAATTAAACCTACTTAACTACCAAGTATTAATAGAATATAAGTACGCAGGATTAAAAGTAAATAATATTAACACGGAATTAATTTACTTAGCTATTTTAATGAACAAACTATACCATCTATGCCTCCCTTATATGTTGCTATGGGTTGATCATTTTTTTTCGTTTTCGTTTCTTTACCAATGTACCACAAGTAATTAAACAGAGGAGGTCCTCAATGTTTGGTCAACAAGTCAACAACATTTAGTCTGTGTGGATTTTATCACATCATTTATGAGCTTCTTTTCATACAATCTCTAATGAAGTGGTGACGAAATCTCAATGTGTTTGGTCTAGATGATAGGTGGTTCTTCACAATGCAGATTGTGTTTCATTATCAATGATAGGATTTTGGTATTCATGAATTTGAAACCATGATTCAACAATTGATTTTGAACCACAAACACTTGTCCACAGCATTTTGACGAGCAGTACATTTCAGCTTCAAGTTGTTGAAGGGTGGCTACAATATGTCTGTTTCTTGATTGCCAAGGAGATTACGTCTTAGACCAAGAAATTGACAAACCACCTGTTGATGGATTTCCTGTCAAGGTTGGAACCACCATAGTCACTATCCAGAGGAGATGCTTACAAATCAAGGGGGTGATTTCCATAGGATACCATAATCCCAAAGTTTGGTTTGCCCTTGAGGTACTTGAAGATCCGTTGACAGCAATTGAGATGAGAGTCTTTGGGTTACTGAAAACGTGGAACAAACACATCTGCATACATAATATTCAGGTCTTGATGCAGTTAAGTCCATGAGGGAACCTATCATAAGGATATGTACAGGTTGTATTCTACATCAAAAGCTTCCATCCTTTGGCAAAGGCAATTGGTCTCCATGGGAGTGATGGCAGCTTTGACAATTCCACAAGATCAAATTTCTTGAGTATCTCAGCCTACTTGACCTTGTCTGTGTTATGAAGATGCCTTCCTGTTTGCTTGACTTGTAGATCCTAAAAAAGAATGTAAGTTCACCCATGGAACTCATTTGAAATTGCTTTGCATCAAAGCTTAAACTCATCAAACCAAGACTTGTTGGTAGTTGACCCAAAAATGATATCTTCAACATACACTGAACCAACATGACTATCCTTTTTGTTTCTCTCTAATGAATAATAAAGTCTGTCAAATGGTGCCCTCTTGTATCCATGCTTCTTAGGACATGTTTTTTGACAATGTCGCATTCCAAGCTCTAGGGCTTGGTGCAATCCATACAAAGCTTTAACCACCTTGTAAACATTGTAGATGATCAGGTATCAACAAAAACCAGGAGGTTGATGAGACATAGACCTCTTCATCAATAGTGCCTTACAGAAAAAGCACTTTTAAAACTTCCATTGATTAGACTATAATCCATAAATGAGGCAAAAGGCTAAAAATAATCCGGATAGCCTTCAATTCTTGTACAGGAGCAAAAACCTTATCATGTCAATCTTTCTTCTTGTCTATGACCTTGAGCTACCTGCTTGCTTTGTTTCTGGAACAATACTCCCCTCTCATCCTTCTTGTTACTGTATACCAATTTAGTACCTATCACTTTAGGCACCATTGGGTAAATCAAACAAAACCATACTTGTTGAAGCTATGAACTACAACGATTTTCTTGCATAGCTTCAACCCAGCTTCATCTTAAGTGCTTCTGAGACTCTACTTGGTTCAAATTGAGATAAAAAGCCAAGAAACAAGACAATGTTGTTGCTCTTTATGATTGCTTCTTTTGTGTGCTTGTATGTAGATACTAGAGCATGAGCCTCAGTTGATTTTCTGATAGATTCTAGTCTGATACAGGTCTATGGGATCTCACAAGATTTGACTTGAGGATGAGCATTGGGAATCCTTTAGAGTGGGATTTGTAGGAACATCTTAACCTCATTGGTAGATTGTAGAATATCAGAAATAATCTTCATCATTCAAAGAGCCTTTTCAACGATACCTTTCTTGATTTCATATAGCTATTTCAGATTTCATCATCTCTGCATCAGGAGAAGAACTTTCTTCTATGATCAGTTTCTAGGAGACATAGCTTTTTCAGTATTGCCTGTATTAACCTTCTCAAACGCCTGTATTTGATTAATACTTCACGTATTAATGGATTAGTTACTGTAGGTCTCTGTTGCAGATACTGGTCCATAAGTGGCTTCAAAAGCAAGAGCATCCAGCTCTTTTCTAAAGAACAACTTTTGGGGTGAGAAACATGCATTGTTTTACATTTGGACGCAAATACACTTTTAAACAAATTACGAGTTTGCCTAAGTAGCGCTAACCCACTATGCCCATGAATCATGAATTGTTAATTACTTGAGGTAAGCACGGATGTTATAAATATATCTATTTGGGATTGACATTCCCGTTCGGATGAGTGGCGTTCACTAGGTTCGACGGATTGAACCAACGAACGTATACCAGGTCGGATTTGGGATGTTGCGGGTTGAACATCTACACGGACACATTATTGGCATTAGTTTGCAGACATACATGTTGTAGCTTCAGTGTCACGAGCTTGGGGAATCGTAATTACATTTTTGTGATATTGTATGTGTTACATTGTCATACACTTTGAATCTTGCGATCCTACTTTATATACATACATAAACCTGTGAATTCACCAACTTTATGTTGACGTTTTTAAGCATGTTTTTCTCAGGTCAATAAGTGCACAACATGGATACATTTGGAAGAATCATTTTGAAGTCTAAATGCACTAAAGATTTACTGCATTACATTTGGGGACATTTTGTTATGTATCAAAATCTTTATGTTTTCACAACAATGAACGATTAAAGCTTGGAGCTTTTGTAACAAACATTTCAGTCAATCAAATGTATCTTTTTAAAACGACTCATTTAGAGGTCGTTCTCATATCTTGTGCTGTTGTATTATGAAGTAACACTCCCGGACTCTTATTCCGCTGCGACCCTATTTGGGGGTGTTACATATGATTCATAAGAAAATAATGGATATAATGTACATATGCATCATATTAAATAATATGATTAAAAATGACAAAAAAGAAAGCAATCTTTCCTGACTCTTATACAGAGTAACACATTAAGGATGCTCATTTTTCGGAAACTAAGGGCCCGTTTGGTATGTGCCTTTCACTCGGCTTGGGTTGAGGGCAACCAAACTCAATTGTTTGGTAATACATGTTTTGACTGACAGGAGGGTGTGATGCCAAGAATTTAACCTTAGGTGAGCTGGTGGGATTTGAGTATTATGTCAAATCAAGTACTCCCTTCGTCTTATAATTATTGTCCACCAACAAAAAACATACAGTTTAAGAAAAATATCACCATTACAACATTTTCTCTCTTACTTTTTATACAATGACAATTGTACCATTAACCAGTTAATTTATAACTTCTTTAAAGTTTATAATTATCACCTCAAGTGAAGGTGATATGACAAACTTAATCTAACTTTCATATATATTTTTGAAAGTAGACAATTAATTTCAGATAAACCAAAAAAGAAACATAGGCAATACTTATGGAACGAAAGGAGAATTATTTTTTAGTTCTCAAGCTTTGCTCAGCCACAAGTTTAGGATTGTAAAACTTTAGTGTTGCAATCCGCCGCATCAAAAGACAAATAACTAATCAAACAATCAAAAGACATCATATTAACTCAATGACACATGTGAGTTATGGAAGTAACAAGGGCATAAAAAGCCATAAAATCATCTGTGTAGCTGCTCCAGAAGACTCTCCAAGTTTCCATACAAATTTATGAACATAATGTAAGAATATATATAGAAATTTGACTCTGACAACGTCTGGTTATGTCCGTGACGTTGTCACCTCGTCGTCTTTGATTTTAGGGTTTCTCCACTGCCTCATTTTGATGGCGTCACAAAAGGTAGTGACGCCGTCCCTTGGACATCTTTGACGTCGCTAGGAAGGCTGTCGGGATTTATTGAGTCGTCAGAAATGAATTTTTTGTGACACTTTCTGGGCACTTTTGATGAAGGCGTCAGAAAGGTGGTCACGAAGCTAAAATGTGTCTTTTGCCTTCGTTTCTTCTTCAAATCGAGCCCAAGTCACGTGTATTCCATCCAAGTGCTTCCCAAATGCCTAAAACACAAAAGGAAATGATTTAGTGTAATAAACGAGCATATTTGCATGATTTTAAGGGTTAAATAACCCCGAAAATATGTATAAATTACACCTCATCAGGTTGCAGCCAAGGACGGTGTTTGGTACCACTTTTGTGGCTGCAGATCGGAGCCTCGATTTACCGTACTTTGTCGTCTATTGATCCACAATAACTGTAAACTAGGGCAATGATGATTAATTTCTGCATTCGTTTTTTACAAAGTATCGTTTATCAATTCTATGTCTTTGAGCAAGGCGACCATTCCTGAGTTGTGGTTGCAGCCATTGACGGTGTCCGGTGACACCTTTATGCATGCAAATCTGAGTAGGGGTGTGCACGGTTCGGTTTGGGTCGGTTATTTGGCTAAAACCAAAACCGAACCAAAATATTCGGTTTTTATAAAACCAAAAACCAAAATCATTTAGTTTTTGGCGGTTTGGTTTTTTCGGTTTATTATCGGTTTCGGTTCGGTTTTTCGGTTATTTCGGTTTTAAACCGTCTATATTTGGGTGTGGCCAATTTATACCAACAAACTTGTTTTACGTTGAAAATTGGTTATTCTTCTTTATTTTTTGTCAATCTGAGCCTAATAATATTTATCTTAAATTTCTACAATTACACACATACATGTAAGTGAACATACACATAGTATTTGTAATGATATATTGTGAAGTAAACACACGTAAATGACAAATGTCACACCCCTAAACCGGGGCTTGGACGGAATACGTGTCCGGAGGCGTGACGTCATAATATACATCACTCAAGATCAAGGGAACGACCACTAATGGACGTTTTGAAAATCATAACTCGTTGCATTTATTAAAAGTGGACAAGTTTTACAAGATTCAAAAGAAATTAAACGTTGCGGAAGCGTAATTAAGTTTTCAAAAGACAACGAGTAAGAATGGTAAGAAAAATCTTAAAAGATGATATCATTTGCACGTAGACTCCACATAGCACATCAGAGAAGTCCAAAACTAAGCACCTGAGAAAAACATGCTTAAAACGTCAACAAAATTGTTGAGTGAAATCATAGGTTTAACGCAACGTTATTATAGTGGACCACAAGATTTCAAAACGCATGCGACAGTTATACAGATACAACTTCACATAAAAAGGTATTTACGTTGCGCTAAGCTCATGACACCGAGGCTAATAACGAAAGTAGCATATAACATGCCCAAGTACAACTTGCCCTTACAGGTGTCCGACCAAAGACCACCTAAGCGAAAATTCGACATGACATACATCCGTTGGCCTGTACAGTCCGTCAAGTACCCGACCAGTAAGAATTACCAAACCCGGATGGGGATTATTAGTCCTAATAGATCTATTTATTCACTCGCGCTCACTTAACCAGCCAGTCGGTTAAAGGTAATTAACGGTTCATGATGATTCAGGCAATAGTGGTCTAAACGCTACTTAGGCAACACGTAAACAGGGAAATTCTTACGTATAGTACTTGTGTCCAGTTTTAAAAGCAAGCAATGTTTCTCACCCTAAGTTTTAAAACATTTATTCAAAACGAGTAAAGAGTAGGGCTATGAACTCACCTTAAGCAAACGATGAGATAGAAATTCAACGAGGAGAATGAAGTAACCGAACGACTCTAACCGCGACCTAATTATAAGACGCGCTTTAGAACGCGAAATAAATAACGAAACATTGTATATAACGTTTATAATAGAAATAGACATCCATATGTGTTTGTGCTTTAGTTTATTTAACAAAAACGTGTCTTTACGAAAGTATAAAGTTCTTCGTTACGTTACGCCGCTCTTACGAAAAATTACCGTTTTCGGAAAGTTACTATTTTTGGAAAGTTTCCATTTTAGGAAAGTTTAGAATTTTCGGACATTAATACCGTCCCCTATATTTGCTAAGTCCATATTTCCAAAAATGCATTAACGAAACCTAAACGTCCACTTTCCACATCCATCTCGCTAATATATACCAAAAGTTGCTGTTTTTAGAAGTTTTCCGTTTTTAGAAGTCCCGACACCCCGAACGTTAACGATGTCTAATAATAAATGTTGTTAAGTCCATTTCGCGCCTAAACGCTCTAAGGTATCCTAAATGTCTAAGTTTCCATTTTTATTTCGCCAATAGTAACTTTACGTTTATTACAAACTTTCCCCATTTAGAAATCCCAAACGCCATCCCGACAATATGTTTATGACCTTTCTAATGTCTCTAATTAATATATAAGTGTTATTATATGTTTCGCCAATGTTTTTAAAGCCCAAACAAACCTGAAAGTGTCCGAAAACTCATTTTCATGTTCCAATCAGCAACCACATCAAAATCTCCTGACATGGTTTCGTGATCCTTAAAACGACCATAAATTGGTCGTTTTAAGCCCGTTTTTGACGATCCATATACCGAAACGATCGGGGAAACATTTACTATCATAATCTTAAACTTTTATAACCTTAAACATTTTTAAACATCCTTTAATCCCAAAATGAATTTCGGACAGCAAGCATATATAACCCGAATCGCCTCAAAATCCATCAAAAACTTCACAATAGTGCCTAATCTAACCTAATCTCCATTCACTACTCATCCACCATCAAAACCGTACTAATAATCATCCTAATAACATCCTTATCATTGTTGCAACACACATCTTCACTCATCCTTGCAATCAAAGCAATATGTAAATCAAAGAATCATAAAAATACAACTAGTTCATATGTCATCTTGTTTATTTTTAAAAGAGTTGCACAAACACAAAAGAATACATAGATCTTGATCAAGAATAAAAGAAATCAAAGAAATAAAGAGTGGGTTCAAGAAATAAGCTTACAAGTGCACACAAGTAAGATTGAACCATAGATTTATAACATAAACCAAGATCTTGCAAAACCCCGGTTTATGGTGCAAGACTTGTCTTGACAAAATGGCTAGAACCCACATAAGGGTGTTGTAGTTGGTTCGGTTGCAAGAGAGAAAAAGAAAGGAAGTGTAAGCTAATTTTGCAAGTATTAATTCTTTGGTTAAGTTAGCTAGTGTGTGAAAAATTTATGAGGAATGAAATATGGATGGTATTTATAGTTGAGTAAGAACTTAGAGCAAAAGCGGAATGGAGTGGAGCCAAAGTAAACTTGGATCCAAAGGGTGAGCCAAGCCAAGGGAGGGGGAGGGGACCATGAGCTAAAGTGAAAAGATGCTCTTGGATTTAATTTAGTGTGAGTATATATGTGTGTTTTAAAATTTTTAAGTAGGAGGGGGGTTTGTACACAAAATTTATGACCTCTAAACCCGAGACATATGGTATCTAGGGCTTACACGAAAAGATTACGGGTTTCTGGGGTCCCGTTTGATCAAAAACGCGAAAAACGCAACTTATACGCGAAAACGTAAAAATCATATCGGAGTGTTTCGTAAATAGTAACACTTTAAATGATAAAATAATGTATTATTAACATGTAGACTATCCAAGTCTGTAAGCCAGAACACGTTCCGATGACATTTCCCTGTTACACGCGGAGAGGGACCCTTCCCGGTTAAACGGTAAATTAATAGCGTAAATCGAAAAAAGGGAATGAGGTAAAAAGGTAAAAAGAAAAAATAATATCGAGGGTAAAAAGTAAATTTTTTATACCATCATTAATGCACCGGATCCCATTAGAACTCCGGAGCAGTTACAGTTAGCCATGACTGGGTGAGAGTAGTACTATGCTTGGGTGCCCGCCGGAAGTTTAAAAAAAAGTATTATACCGGTTGAGTCACAGTCTTTCACCGTTTTTAAAGAGCTTACGTTCCTGAAGCTCTGTGTGTGGTTATTGGGTTTTGGAGACGGTTGGGAATAAAGGTATAGGGTATTTCTTTCGGTACCTAATTCTTACTCGTTCCCAGGTGATCCCAGGTGATTAACGAGTGTTTCGTTAGACAAACACTCCTCCAGGTTTGGCACATGAATGGTGCTATGGACTCTGCTTAGTTGTTGTGAGAATTCGAGTATGAAAGCAACGGTTCCTACTTTAGCTAGAATCTTAAAAGGTTCAATATATCTAGGTTTAGCTTTCCCCGTTTGTCAAAACCTCACTTCTTTCCACGGAGATACCTTCAACATGACCTTACATCAAACTTGAAATTCTAAGGGTTTGCGTCTCACGTCAGCATAATTCTTTTGATGATCACGATTACCCAAATCGTGTCGTAATAGCTTGTTGTCTTTGGCTCGCTTGTGATAAAATCCATGCCCATATTTTCCCATTTCCAATGGGGTATTTCTGGTTTTACCAGTACACCGGATGGCTTCTGATAATCATCCCTCATCTTTAGACATGTCAAGGACTTGCTGACATAGCTGGCGATGCCTGCTTCCATGATGAGCCATCGATACAACTGCTTAAGATTATGATATATATTATCCGATCCTAGAGTAGGTGGAATAGTTAGATTTATGTGACCCCTGCATGATCAATTCTCTTAAGTCTCTTGATTGCTAGTAAAGCAACACACATAATAATAAAATATAATATGATAGAAAGAAAATTCCCAAACTACCCTTGAGGACAAAGGTAAAAAGGAAAATCTTCACAAATATATATATAATATAATACGTATATTAACCGGGAAGTATGATTCCCGGGTCGTTATTCCCCAACGATTTGTGAAATTGAAACCACGTTTGTTGTTAGGACAATGATTTGAATTGGAAACAAAGATTGATTTGATTATCTATTTCTACAAATTAAAATTAACAATTAAAATAAGCAAATGATAACAATTAAGCACGAAAACAAATAACGGGAAATCAAACTTTAACTAAAAACGCAAAACGGGAACCCTAAATGGCAATTAAAAACCCTAAATTTCCAAAATTAAATCTAAGATGAAATTTTCTCTTTTAATAGACTCTAATTGAATAAAAAAGTAAGTTTAAAGAAAACTAGAACAAAAACGGAGTTGAAATGAGCTTAAAAACACGAAAAATGTAAACGGGAACGAATCCCGTTCTTTAAAAAATGAAAATTTGCAATTTAAACCCTACGGAAGCAAAACTAATTTTCCTAGAAACTTTATGATAAAAGAAAATTTTCTAAAAAAGATTTATATTTTTTGATTATTTTTCTATTTTTATGATTTTTTAAAGTTTTTAATAAAAATAAATGTTTAAAAATACTAAACTAATTATAAAAATTCTTAAAAAAATTACAGAAAAATAGCTTCAACTAAATAGAACCTAGGAAAAATAAGTTTGATTACACAGCTTATCGAATAAGCTGTGTAATAAGCTTAAAACAACTTATAAGCAAAAAGGGAGAAAACGTGTATAAGTATTAAATATTGTAAAGGTTTAACGAAAAAGACCCCAGGGCGCGTTGGTAGAGGTGTGTGGTGTGTGTTGTTATAAAGGGTTGAGGGTGTTGAGGTCGGGGGGTTGAGGCTTGCCTCACCCGTTTTCCTCCATTCCCCTTAGTTTTATTTTGAAACTTATAAGATGCAACAGTTTTAGATAAGCTAAAAAAATAAGCACTTTTAATAAAGATAATTTTTATGAAAAGCCCATAAATAAAGCTAGTGAAATTAGTGAAAAGCAAACAGTTAACACTTGACTTTATTTTTGATTTTTTTAGAAAACTTTATAAGCTACAAATTCTAGATAGACTAAAAACAGACCAAATAAGCTATAAGCTAATTAATAACTAAACTAATAAGCTAAACTAACTTAGAAATAAGTAAAAGAAATAAGCATAAGTTGTTAAAACTTAATAAGTTCTTATAGGAAAATTTTTAATCCAAACAGCCCTATTGGCTAAACTTGAGCTTGTATTTTCCTAACAAGCTAGTAACCTTAAGGGGTTTCTATCTTAGTCCTACTTTTACCTGACTATTATGCTACAAAATATCACTTTTTACAAGAATTGAAATAATAAGAGCTTAATGGAAAAAGCTGTTTGAAAAACAGTTCAAACTCAGAAGGTGCTGTGTTTATGTTATATTTGAAAAGACATAAAGTTACTTTTGCAGCTAAAAAGATTAGTAATATACTTATTTGAAAAAAGCAAATTGAAAAAAGATGTTTAATGACCTAAAAAACTTATTGTATTATGAAAGCTAATGCTAAAAACTATTTTTAACTCTCTAAAAAATTATACGCTAGAAAATGGAAATAATAAGCTGTATTAGCACTGAAAAGCTACTAATAAGCCACGAAGTGGCTTGGGCTTATAAGGCCCAAATCGTGGTTAAGTATTAAATGGAAGGAAGAGATGACGGATGAGCTAATGAAGCAAAGTGGTTTGAGTGTGTGAGGTGTGGGACGAGTATGTGTAAAGGGCTAGGTCGTGGGTTCAAATCCCATGCCTAGCTCTTTTAGTATTTTTTTATTTTTCAGAAATTCAAAAAACAAAGTTATAGATAAGCTTAAATTTAACAACTTTCATAAAAGAAACTATTCATGAGAAGCACAAAATAAGCTGTAAATCAGCTGACTAGAAAACAGATTATACTTAACCTTTTTTTTATTTGATAAACTAATTAAGCTAATTACTAAGATAAGCTATAACAAAGACAAATTTAGCTATTAAACACTTAAGCCTAACCTAAAAAGCTAATTTGGACAGAGATAAGCTAAAAGAGACAAGCCATAAGCTGAATATCACAAATAAGCTTTCAAGAGAAAATTTAACCAAACAGCCCTAATGGCTAACTTTGAGCTTGATTTCCTATAAGCTAGTTAACTCTTAAGGCTTTCTATCTTAATCCTACTTTTACCTAGACTATTAAGCTACAAATATCCACTTTTTACAAGAAATTTGAATAATAAGAGCTTAATGAAAAAGCTATTTGAAAACAGGTTTCAAACTCAGAAGGTACTGAGTTATATTATATTTTGAAAAGACAAAAGTTACTTTTGCAGCTTAAAAACAGATTAAAGTAGCTTATTTTGAAAAAGCAAATTGAAAAAGATGATTAATGACCTAAAAACTTATTGCATTATGAAAAGCAAAAGCTAAAAACTATTTTAACTCTCTAAAAATTAAGCTAGAAAATGGAAGTTTGTCTATTATAACTGCTGATGCAGTTGACACAATTGTGACCCAAATTTAAACTAGACAAAATGCAGGCCAATTATCTAATTTCTAATCTCTTGAAAACTCTTATCTAAGAACAAATTAAGCAGCAACTTTATCTAGAACCCAAATTTTCTTAAAATGCATGCATTAACAACCTTTCACTAGCAGAAATCAACTTATCAACTAACAAGCTTATGAAAATTTGAATTAACCTAATCTAGCTCTTAAATTCTATTCAAACTAACTTAATGGAGAGTTTAAAACCAACAACTAAAGACTAAAGGGTCTCAAGCAGTACTAACTTGAGGTTAGTACTGCTGAGCCAAACACCCCTTTAAAATTGATAAAATCATTATTAGCTTCTGAATTAAAGATCTAGCAAACAAAACTTCAATACCAGATAGCAAACACTTAAAAACAGACCTTATGGGCTTATACTAACAATCAAATAAGCCAGAATCTAATAGCTACTAATTATGCTAATTATTTTTGGATTTTATTGATTTATAAGACAAAAAGTGAAAAACTAAGATCTATATTATTAAAGCTAAAAACAGATGATAAAACATGATCAAAACAACATTAAGCACAAATAAACAAGCTAAGACAGAAATAAGCAAACTATAAGCATAATGAAACTAATAATGCAAATTTATACTAATTATTAAAGACAGAAAAGTGTAAATAGGAATAGAACCTGAATCCCAGCTAAACAGGGATTATTGCTCAACAAGAGCTTATGTCTACAAGCTCTGGCTTATATGGAATAAGCCAGTGAGGTCTATGGATCCTTCCAGGTTTAATCCATCATCCATTTTTTAGCTGAGGTAATTGAGGGAGTATTTGAGTATTATAAAGCTTATTTAAGCTTTTTGAGCTTAGATGAGCAGCTTATGAGTAGCTTAAGAGCTTATTTTAACAAATCAGAGCTTATTTAACCATTTAATGAAAAACAAAATACACAATTAAGAAACTTAAACTTTTATTAATAAAAGATGCTTGATTACAAAAGTGAAACTTGAAATTACATTAAAACATTACTTGAAAAGGAAAATTACAATTTAAAAGCTAATTAAAAAGCTACGCTAAGTTCTACTCCTAGATATTTTTCTTGTGAGTGATGAAGGCTTCTATTTATAGGCCTGGATAAAGCTTCTAGGTCCTTAGTCTGTTATACGCTCCCATCAATCCTGTCCCTTGAATCTTAGCAATCATTGGATACCATCTTTGAGCCGTTGGATTATATTGAGGAGCACACGGATTCCAGTGTGGCATTCTATATGTCAGGCCTCGTGTGCTTGTTTTGCAAGCAATATAGTGTAAAATTTTGATCATTGGTGTGTTTTCTTCATTCCACCATGGCATTCTTTGTGGGTTTTAGCCAATGAGAGAGTCTGGTGACGTTTTCTTTTGCCAGCTTGCACCTTAACACTTGAATCTTGAAGCCACGTAGTCAATTTACGTTTTCCCTTTGTTTTAAGCTCGAGGTAAAACGGGAGAGATGATGAACAGTTAAAATTGTTTTTCCCGCGTTTTACCTTTTATAAAAGGGTGGGTGTTTGACTTTTCTTTGACTCGGGTTAAAAGTCGTTTAACTTTGGGCTTATGCAAAGGTTTTGGGCCACGGGTAAAGTTAACAGGCTTGGGTTATTATAAGGGTTAACGGGTGTTAACTCTTTATATATTAAAGAGTTAACACCGTTAGGGTTTAGGGACATTTTTGCAAATTTGTTTAGCTTTGAGGGATTGATTTAGAATTTTTGGGATTTGTCATTTTGTGCGTTGACTTTGGTTGACCAAGGGTTGACTTTTGTTGACCTTTGATAGCATTCTCCCGGCTCTTGTATTCTCTTTCCTTTCCCGTGTCCGTGTTTGTCCGGTTTTGACCGTTTTCTTGTGATATTTGCATTATCCGTACCTACACAATCACAAAGACAAAACAAGCAATATACAAACATTTTAAGCACAATTTTGTCTTTTATGGGTCATTTTTGATATAAAACAGATATGTGTTTTCACACATATCAAAATTCCCCAAACTAAGCGATTGCGTGTCCTCACGCAATATTATATGCTCTATAACCAAATACCTCAAAACTTCCCCAAACTAAATCTTTGAAAAGTAGCAAAGACTTTTGTGGAGAGAGTTAAGAAATCACAAGTTATAAAACACCCCATTTTCCCATTTTATAAAACTTTTTCATTTTTTTTATATATATAAACTTAGAATATTTCGACTTTCGTTATTTCCATAACTGTTAGGGATCATAGAACAAGATGCATTTCGATCCGAGAATGCCCCAAAAAGGATAAATTCATCGTCCCCGACTTTTCACTTATCCAAACCAAGCTTAAAACGAAATCACAGCTAAATATCAGTAAAGATGCTAACACTACTCATATTTGCAACTTGTAAACTTTTCACTCCCGACAATTATTATATCTTAGGTGAGTGTGCTATTTTGAATTTCAACCATGGATCAACGTTTTGCAAAATACTATGCTTCACGTTCCACCCAAGAATAATGAGTTTGAAGGCGAGATCATCCCATGTAGCGACTTTCGTCTCGGCACATCCCAACCTTGTGGCTAAGTGACCAGGCTTTTGACACCTCACAGAGACTAGTATCGGGACTCACGGACCTTAGGTTTCAAAAACTCTCAGGTTTCCCGTATACATAGCTTATAAAATAAAATAGTCAAAGTTCAAAAGCATATTTGAATTTAACAAAAAGAAATCTATTTATTAATTCAAACTTAATTATTTAGACATTTATGCAACATTGGTTGTGAGCCGGCAAGATGCAGCAAACTTTTATCAGTCTCAGATTTTTATTCTTACTATGGGCTTTCTTTAGAAGACTACCACATCGGTTGTGAGCCGGCAAGAGGTAGTAAACTTTTATCAGCCCACAGCTTTTATTATTATTATATTTTTTTATTTTTCATTATTTCATTCATCATCATTTTTATTTTTTTAGAAAGACTTCTTTTTGAAAAATTCAAGTATAAATTTGAACTAAGACTAAATTTTTTGCTATATATTACATAAAAATTGTTGATTTAAGTTTAATCTCAAAAAACAGCACGTATATTAGTTCGGTTAAGAGTTTATGGGAGAAAAAGCAACAAGTTTCATACATGAGCTCTTAGGATTTCCAACTAATCCTTGTTTAGCATCCCACTCATACTTAACTCTATCATTTTTCGTTCTTCGCGAATTTCCGCGAACGCTTAGCCTAAAAGTTAAGGAACAAGCTAGAGCTCAACACGCTCGATCGGGTCAAAATTTACTCTTATTCTACCCAGCAAGAAAGTCAAAATTGTGACAAAAACACTTATTTTATTTTTGAAAATTTTAAATTTTTTCATATTTTTGAAAATTTTTGTGGGAAAACGGGGTACGTGAGAACAACGGGTAAAAGTAGGTAAGATCATATCGAAGATATACTACCCCATACTAAAATTAAACATTGTCCTCAATGTTTCCTAGCCTAAGACTTAAAAACCCCATACTAGAACTCAAAAAGTCTAATGCATAACTCAAGCCTGAAGAAATTATCACAAAAATCTTTTAGCCGTTTATTAAGTGTGCTACAAGATAAATGTTAGTCGATAATAATCTTTAGGATATCGGATTTCCCCAAACTAATGGCAAGCAAAGGCTAGGAAGCTCGAGTGGACCGGGACAAAACACCGAACACGAGAGACTTCAGAAAATTTGGGTTCATCCTGCAAACAATCACAACAAACAACAAACACAAAGATCGGAAGAGTACAAGCCTCCTCACATCACAATAAGAAATAAAGAAAATAGAAAATGGATAAGCATGAGGTGCCTCCCACGAAGCGCTTTGTTTTTAGTAACTAAGTCACATAGCTTGACTCGATCCCTGAATTCATTCGTCCTTAGGGAAAGTCTGGAGATCCGGGACAACCATTGTTGGTGTGTCCCCTCCGAAGTAGTGCTTAAGTCGGTGGCAATTCACTTTGAAGTTTGATCCGTCGGTATGAGATAATTTTGCAGTGCCATATGGAAAAACTTTGGTTATAGTGAAAGGGCCGGACCATCGGGTTTTAAGCTTCCCTGAGAATATCTTTAGACGAGAGTTGAAAAGCAAGACTTGATCACCAACATTGAAAATGCGGTTTTTGATCTTTGAGTCGTAAAGCTTCTTTGTCCTCTCTTTATAAATCAAAGAATTCTCGCCCGCGGTTTTAAGATCAAAATTAGCATGTTTTAATGCCTAATACGCTCTATGCTCTAATTCGATAGGTAGATGACACGACTTTCCATACACGAGCTTGTAAGGGGTGCAACCAATTGGTGTCTTATAAGCGGTACGGAATGCCCATAGAGCGTCATCAAGCCTATCGGACCATGAGGCACGGTTTTCTCCAACCGTCCTTTCTAAAATACGTTTTAACCCACGATTCGACACCTCGACTTGACCACTCGTTTGAGGGTGGTAAGCGGTAGCAAGACGATGAGTGACCCCATACTTAGACATTACTTTAGCAAATTTGTCATTACAGAAATGGGTCCCACGATCGCTTATAATAGCTCTCGGTGTACCGAATCGGGCAAAAAGAGATTTCAAAAACTTAACTACAACTCTAGCATCGTTAGTGGGGAGCGCCTTGGCTTCAACCCATTTGGATAGGTAATCAAACGGCTACGTAGTATGTACTATTTCCTCTAGATGACGGAAAAGGTCCCATACATTCTATGGCCCCAAAACATCAAAGATTTCACATACACTTGGATAGAATTTTGTGGAATCTATTACGCGTGAAAATTTTTCCTTGCCTGCTGAAGAGTCACAGTTTTTGACTAACTCATGGGCATCTTTGTAGATAGTGGGCCAATAAAATCTCGAGTCAAAAACCTTTTTGGCGGTGTAGTTGGCACCTAGTAATGTCTCCCGTGGTCCCAACTATGGCAAGCTGTGAGGATGTCGACAGCTTCTTGGCCTGAAACACATCGCCAGATCACTTGATCCGCACATGTTTTGAATAGAAAAGGTTCGTCCCACAAAATGTTTTGACATAACTTTGAAAAAGATTCCGTTTTTCTGCTGAGTTGACATTCCATTGACAATGAATCCCCAACGTGGTAATGTTTCATAGCGGCAACCAACGAGGTACTTGGGGTAACCATAGAAGTCCACCTTATTAGTGTCCTCGAGAGGGAAAATGTATTGTTTATTTTCCTTTTGGATCGAGAAACATTTTCAACGGTTTTCTAAATCGGGAAAAGATGATCGGCTGCGTGAGTTCTTGGCTCCCTCGTATCAATTACATTAAAATCGAATCCTTGAAGAAGGAGAACCTATCGTAGCAATCTTGCCTTGGCATCTTTTTTGCAATAGGTACTTAAGGCGAATATCCTATACCTAAAGCTTTTATTCATGATGAGGTATGATCAGAATTTTTTGAAAATCGTACACCACACTATTTCATTTCCTTTTTTTTTTTTTTTTTTTGTAAGATTTCTTTTTTTTTTTTCCGTTGTGGTTGTAGTTACGTTTTCCCGCCAGTCATTGTTTTGCTTGCATAATGTATAGGCCTAAAGTGTTTCTCAATTCGTTGCCCCAGAACCGCACCTATGGCATAGTCGCTTGCATCACACATAAGCTCAAAGGGCTGGTCCCAGTCGGGGGCAATCAGAATTGGAGCTTCGGTTAATTTCTTCTTTAAGGTCTGAAAAGCTTGAATGCATTCCTCGGAGAAAATGAAAGGAGTGTTTTTCTCAAGGAGATGTGTCATGGGTCGAGAAATTTTTGAAAAGTCCTTGATGAATCTACGGTAAAAACCTGCATGTCCGAGAAAACTCCTAATACCCTTGACGGTAGTTGGGTGAGGTAATTTAGCAATGACGTCTATTTTGGCTTTGTCGACTTCTATTCCTTTCTTTGAAATTTTGTGTCCAAGAACGATGCCTTCTTTTACCATAAAATGGCTTTTTTCCCAATTTAGAGCCAAATTAGTGTCTTCACACCGTTTAAGCATCTTTTCTAAATTGGAAAGGCACGTAGAGAAAGAATTTCCAAAAACTAAAAAGTCATCCATGAAAACTTCCATCGTCTTTTCAATCATATCATGGAAGATAGCCATCATACACCTCTGGAACGTGCCTGGTGGCATGTGCAAAAGCCAAAAGGCATGCGCGGTAAGCAAATGTTTGGGTTTCCATATAGGCAGGTGGAATGTGGTCTTCCTCCTTATCTTTCGGACGTCGATTGGTATTTCAAATGTTACCCGAGAAACCATCGAGGAAACAATAGTATTCATTTCCTGCGAGTCTCTCAAGCATTTGATCCATAAACGGCAAAGGGAAGTGGTCTTTCCGGGTAGCTTCGTTCAACTTACGATAATCAATACAAACTCTCCATCTCGTTACAAGTCTAGTTGGTACTAATTCGTTTTCATCATTGGTTACTATGGTCATCCCTCCTTTCTTTGGCACACAGTGCACTGGGCTTACCCAAGGACTATCCGAGATTGGTTAGATTAATCCAGCGTCAAGAAGTTTTTCAACCTCTGTCTTAATGACATCATGGATCTTTGGATTAACCCTTCTCTGATGTTAGACCGCTGAGGTTGTAGTCCCTCATCCATTATAATTTTTAATGAGAACAAAATTCCGGTTAATACATTTATTCGTAGAGGTATCCCAAACGAGCTCGCTTTCTTCGGGACTTTAGAACCTTTATGAGAGCGGTCTTTTCATCGACACTCAAATCTTTGGCAATTATGACTGGCAACTTGTTGTTGTCTTCCAAAAATGCATATTCGAGATGAGGCGGTAAGTCCTTAAGTTCGACCTCGGGAGGTTCATCAATTGAAGATTTGGCAGTTTTAGCTTCACACAGTTTAAGTTCCTTTCTAATTTCCGGCAAATAATTTCCTTGGTTCAGAGGTGGTGAAGGATCACTATTAAGGAGTGCTTCGAGAATAAGAATGTCCCCCTCTAGGTCATAATAGGATTCATCAACTTCCGGTGAAGTTGGATCGTCGGCTAGAGCAAGAAAAGCATCAGCTTCTTCTAGAAGTAGAAAATCACTATCCCCAAAAGGAGTGAGAGTCGGAGAAGAATTTGAAACTATCGGGTCATATCCGGGAGTGGGATTGCCACTCGCGATCACGTTGGAAAATCCTAGAACTTCCTGAGAATACTCCTCACAAGCTAATTCAACAACGTCGATTCGGTTCGCCGTCATATCATTATAATTAACCGAGTATCTCGAAGTTTGATCAAGATTGTAAGTAATGGCCTCATTGTCTACTCGAAGGGTTAATTCACCTTCGTACACATCTATCAAAGCACGACTGGTCTTAAGAAAACACCTTCCGAGAATTAGAGGTACTCGAGGGTCTGGTTCAAAATCTACGACCACGAAGTCGGCTGGAAACTGGAATACACCAACTTTAACGTTGACATCTTTAGCAATACCGATTGGTTGGGAAATTGAATGGTTCGCTAGTTCTAGTGTCGTGCACGTTGGAGTCAGGTTTGGAAGGTTAAGCTTTTTCCACACGGAAAATGGCATGAGATTTATGCTAGCGCCAAGATCGGCCAAGGCTAAGCACTCATCCATTCCGAGAAATTTACATGGAATAAGGAATCTGTCGGGGTCACCAAGTTTTTTGGGTAACTTGTTAAGTATGACCGCCGAGCAATGTTCGTTCAAAGGGGTTATAGCCATCTCACTAAGTTTTTCTTTATTACCGATTAAGGCTTTAAGAGTTGAAGCAAATTGGGGCATTAGAGTCAAAGCATCCACGAAGCTAAATTCGAAACTCATATCTTTAAAGATTTCGTAGAATTTCTCAATTTGTTCGTTAACGTATTTCAACGGTCTTTCATCATTTTGCTTTGAAGGATAAGGAATCGACGGTTTCATCGGGTTAGCATCGGTGCAGGCTAACAGAGCACCATCTCTGGCTCGGAAAACTGGATTTTGGTTTTCTACTAACTAGGGACAACCGAAGGTTGAACGTCTTACGATAAATCCGTTATTAGTAGTAGAAAAACATGTCCTTTTGTCACCTTCGTTTTTCACGTTCCACTAACTTTAGGAGAAGAAGTAGTAGGAATCGTAGGTCCTTGATAAGCAACCCCGCTTCGGGTAGTAATACCCTTCAAGTCTTCCTTCGGGTTAGTAACGGTGTTACTTGGAAGAGAACCTGAACTCGAAGTCGAAGCGGTATTGGAATTTACGAACTTAGAAAGCATTTCTGTTAAATTTGTCATCTGGTTTTGTAAACCTTGGCCTTGATTTTGCATATTCCTTAATATTGCATCATTACCTGACAATAATTCTCAAAATCGGTCTTTGAAACACTTTGCATTTGCGGAGCGGGAGCTTGATAAGGGTGAGCTTGGTAAACCGGTGGTTGACTAGTCGGAGGTTGATAAACTTGTCCTTGGTAGAAGTTATTTCTACGGTTTTGATTGAAATTGATTCCCCTATTTTGGTTGAAATTATTTCCTTGATTCTGATTGAAACGGTTTTGATTGTTTTGATCCAGAGGAAACCAGGAGTCAAGATTTGATTTGGCAAACCATCGGAAGGTTAGATTGGTATTTCCTTGATTGAAATTAGCTGCAACAGCTTGTGAAACGTACTCTTGAATGTTGTCTCGATAAACATTGTCATCGGTGGCGGGACAATTTCTATAAGAATGAGCACCTCCACAAGTTACACAGCTCTGCTCGACCGCTTTTATGGGCACGGGAGCTTGGACTTTTTGCTTGTCGATAAGCATATTCTTCATCATATTCTTAAGTTCAGAAACTTCGGTTGTAAGAGCAGCAACATCGGGTGAAATTTTGGGAGTAGATGAATTCGAACTTACTTTGGCAACGACTGCCTTGTTTCGTGAATTACGAACTTTGGATTTACTCTCGATAATTTTCAAGCATTCACGAGGCATCTTATCCAAAAAGTTTCCACCCGCAACGGAATTCAACGAATCTTGATCATTAGCATTTAAGGCATTGTAAAACGTATCTAGTTGAAGTAGTTCTGAAAATCCGTGATGTGGTCATGCTCGAAGAAGATCATTAAATCGATCCCAAGCCTCATAAAACGATTCGTCAAATCTTTGTTGAAATCTCGTGATTTCGTTTCGAAGATTTGTCGTTTTTGAAGGAGGAAAGAATTGATTAATGAATTTTGAAACAAGATCATCCCATGTCAAAATTGATCCGAGGGAGGTTTCTTTCTCTAGCCAATCCGGGCTGAAACTTCGAGACGAAAAGGAAAATGCATAACCTTAATTGACGTGCTCAGTCTCTGGGACGTCCGGGAATCTCATCGTTGAGGTATTTTTGTTGAAATAACGGATGGACATGTGGATTCCCTTTATCATGTCCGAAAACTGCTTGTTTTGGAACAAGATTGATCAAACCAATGCTTTAACTCAAAATACATTGATTTCGGAATTACGATGCATCCTCGTACCCCTCGTGGGTGCTTGGACAAGTTCCCCATATTCCCGTTACCCGCCATCGGAACTAGGGGAGGATAAAGGTTCTTCTAAATTAAATGGTTCTACAACAGCCTGTGGGGCTTGTTGTTGACGGTTAAGGTTGCGGGTTTGAGAACGAGTGCGCATGCACAAAATAGAAAAAGAAAATTTAAACTAATTTTTTTAACAATCTATTTTAACGGATAACGAGATAGACAACTTGAACCAAATAATCAAACTTACTTCACGGTAGCTCTTAAAAATTTTACTTTTTAAGGTGAGCCGTATTTCGTAAATGACACAAATGGTAAGTTTTTAAATCTTTAATTCGAGTTGGGAACTTACAAATGGATAATACCTCAATTGAAAGTATTATTTGTTGGTGTTCTTTTACCAACTTTGTTAATTTTATTTTTTTATTATGGACAAATTTTTTTTATTTTTTATATATGATAATTATACTAAAAGAAAAGAAAAATATTTTTTACTTTTTATATTTTATATATTTTTTTTGTATTTTTGATTTTTAACAAAAACAAAACTTTCGAAAACGAAAGGGTCTTCAAATCACGATCAACAAACGCAAATGAAGGAATCTTAATCACAAATCCCCGGCAGCGGCGCCAAAAATTGATTGCTAGTAAAGCAACACACGTAATTATAAAATATAATATGATAGTAAATTACCAAACTACACTTGAGGACAAAAGAAGTAAGGAAAATCTTCACAAATATATATAATATAATACGTATATTAACCGGGAAGTATGATTCCCGGGTCGTTATTCCTCAACGATTTGTGAAATTGAAACCACGATTGTTGTTTGGACAATGATTATCTATTTCTACAAGAAGAATAATGCAAATAACACCAAACACAATTAAATCAACTAAATTTATACTAAAAATGCAAACGGATAATCCTAAAAACACATCTAAATTATCAACTAAGGCAAAATTAATCCTAAAAATGAATTTTTTAGATGTAACTCTTAAAAATGACAAAATAAAATTTTCTAAAAAGGAATTATATTTTTTTTTGGCTTTTTAATAATTTTTTATGAATTAAAAACTAATTAAGTCTATTTAAATTCCTAGAAAATAGCAAATTAATACCTAAAAATTCTAAAAAATGATTTTCTAACTTAGAAAAGTTTAAAATATTATAAAAACTCAGAAAACTATTTTTAACTTCTTTTTATATTAAAATCCTATTTTATAAAACTAATTTAAAAAGTCAAAATAGAAATTAATATCTAAAAAAGGTAAAAATGAGTTTAATGAATGTAAACCTAAAAGTATTTATTCTAAAACTAAAAACTATTTTTTTGTATTTAAAAAAATTATTTTTCTATTTTTTATTGATTTTCGAAACTTTTAAACTAAGAAAAATTATAAAAATTAAACAAATAAAAGGAAAAATTTGGAAAAATCACAAAAAGTCTAAAATGTAACAAAGAATAAGAGAAAAATAAAAGAGTGAGCAAACACTAAACTACAAAAGCCCCGAAATAATGCAGAACTAAGCTATGGCTTATATTATTAAGCTGAAAAGAAAACGTGTATAAAGTAATAATGAAAGTAAATGCAAACGGATGAGCTAATGGAGCACGTTGGTTAAGACTATGGGTGTGTGTGGCCAAGGTCATGGGTTCGAGTCCCAGGCTTTGTTTTTTTACTATTTTTTTTATTTTTGAAAATTTGAAAAACAAAGATGAAGATAAGCTAAAACTAACATACTTTTGTGAAGACAACTTATTTGAAAACTGAAAAATAAGCAGAGAAATTGCTTAATAAGCTTGACAGATTACTAAACTACTAATATTTTTTTGCTTTTTCAAAATTTAAAGACTCAAAAGGCTAAACTAATAATCAATAAGCTAAATAAAAAGCTACTCTACCCTATTCTACTCTAATGAGCTAAAATGATAGGAATAAGCACCAAGATACAAGCCATAAGCTGAATATCACAAATAAGCTTTCAAGAGAAAATTTAACCAAACAGCCCTAATGGCTAACTTTGAGCTTGATTTCCTATAAGCTAGTTAACTCTTAAGGCTTTCTATCTTAATCCTACTTTTACCTAGACTATTAAGCTACAAATATCCACTTTTTACAAGAAATTTGAATAATAAGAGCTTAATGAAAAAGCTGTTTGAAAACAGGTTTCAAACTCAGAAGGTACTGAGTTATATTATATTTTGAAAAGACAAAAGTTACTTTTGCAGCTTAAAAACAGATTAGTAAAATGGCTTATTTTGAGAAAGCAAATTCAAAAAGATGATTAATGACCTAAAAACCTATTGTATTATGAAAAGCAAAAGCTAAAAACTATTTTAACTCTCTAAAAATTAAGCTAGAAAATGGAAGTTTGTCTATTATAACTGCTGATGCAGTTGACACAATTGTGACCCAAATTTAAACTAGACAAAATGCAGGCCAATTATCTAATTTCTAATCTCTTAAAAACTCTTATCTAAGAACAAATTAAGCAGCAACTTTATCTAGAACCCAAATTTTCTTAAAATGCATGCACTAACAACCTTTCACTAGCAGAAATCAACTTATCAACTAACAAGCTTATGAAAATTTGAATTAACCTAATCTAGCTCTTAAATTCTATTCAAACTAACTTAATGGAGAGTTTAAAACCAACAACCAAAGACCAAAGGGTCTCAAGCAGTACTAACTTGAGGTTAGTACTGCTGAGCCAAACACCCCTTTAAAATCGATAAAACCATTTTTAGCTTATGAATTAAAGATCTAGCAAACAAAACTTCAATACCAGATAGCAAACAATTAAAAACAGACCTTATGGGCTTATACTAACAATCAAATAAGCCAGAATCTAACAACTACTAATTATGCTAATTATTTTTGGATTTTATTGATTTATAAGACAAAAAGTGAAAAACTAAGATCTATATTATTAAAGCTAAAAACAAATGATAAAACATGATCAAAACAGCATTAAGCACAAATAAACAAGCTAAGACATAAATAAGCAAACTATAAGCATAATGAAACTAATAATGCAAATTTAAACTAATTATTAAAGACAGAAAAGTGTAAATGGGAATAGAACCTGAATCCCAGCTAAACAGGGATTATTGCTCAACAAGAGCTTATGTCTACAAGCTCTGGCTTATTTAGAATAAGCCAGTGAAGTCTAGGGATCCTTCCAGGTTTGATCCATCATCTATTTTTTAACCTGAGGTAATTGAGGGAGTATTTGAGTATTATAAAGCTTATTTAAGCTTTTTGAGCTTAGATGAGCAGCTTATGAGTAGCTTAAGAGCTTATTTTAACAAATCAGAGCTTATTTAACCATTTAATGAAAAACAAAATACACAATTAAGAAACTTAAACTTTTATTAATAAAAGATGCTTGATTACAAAAGTGAAACTTGAAATTACATTAAAACATTACTTGAAAAGGAAAATTACAATTTAAAAGCTACTTAAAAAGCTACGCTAAGTTCTACTCCTAGATATTTTTCTTGTGAGTGATGAAGGCTTCTATTTATAGGCCTGGATGAAGCTTCTAGGTCCTTAGTCTGTTATAAGCTCCCATCAATCCTGTCCCTTGAATCTTAGCAATCATTGGATACCACCTTTGAGCCGTTAGATTAGATTGAGGAGCACACGGATTGCCAGCGTGGCATTCCGTGTGTCAGGCCTCGTGTGCTTGTTTTGCAAGCAATATAGTGTAAAAATTTGATCCTTTGTGTGTTTTCTTCATTCCACCATGGCATTCTTTTTTAGGTTTTAGCCAATGAGAGAGTCTGGTGACGTTTTATTTTGCCAGCTTGCACCTTAACACTTGAATCTTGAAGCCACGTAGTCAATTTGCATTTGCCCTTTGTTTTAAGCTCGAGGTAAAACGGGAGAGATGATGAACAGTTAAAACTGTTTTTCCCGCGTTTTACCTTTTATAAAAGGGTGGGTGTTTGACTTTTCTTTGACCCGGGTTAAAAGTCGTTTAACTTTGGGCTTATGCAAAGGTTTTGGGCCACGGGTAAAGTTAACAGGCTTGGGTTATTATAAGGGTTAACGGGTGTTAAGTCTTTATATATTAAAGAGTTAACACCGTTAGGGTTTAGGGACATTTTTGCAAATTTGTTTAACTTTGAGGGACTGATTTAGTATTTTTGAGATTTGTCATTTTGTGCGTTGACTTTGGTTGACCAAGGGTTGACTTTTGTTGACCTTTGATAGCATTCTCCCGGCTCTTGTATTCTCTTTCCTTTCCCGTGTTCGTGTTTGTCTGGTTTTGACTGTTTTCTTGTGATATTTGCATTATCCGTACCTACACAATCACAAAGACAATACAAGCAATATACAAACATTTTAAGCACAATTTTGTCTTTTATGGGTCATTTTTGATATAAAACAGATATGTGTTTTCACACATATCAATAACATTTTGTCTTTGTCTTTGAATTATGAGCTTAGTTGGACCGATAGGTGACCCGTTTATGTTTCAGCAATCATGCTCTTAATTTACTGATAAAGATTGGAATAGTGGACTACCAGTATATAAAACACCATCAAACAATAAGTGGGTAAAGTTCCGTTGAGCTAGGGTTTAAATAGGATCACCACTACTTTAATTCTCTAAGATATATTATAATTAAACTAAAAGATGCTTTATGCGGATGCGTTTCATTATGACAAGATTAATCGTGTCTAGGTCTTAGGATGATGTCCCGCCTAAGTCTTAAGAATGATATGCCGCTTCAAGATAAGTAAATTATTGCACTAAAACAAACAAACCAGCATTGAACCGGATTTAATATGGCTAAT
This sequence comes from Tanacetum coccineum, assembly GCA_026074375.1. Taxonomy (NCBI): domain Eukaryota; kingdom Viridiplantae; phylum Streptophyta; class Magnoliopsida; order Asterales; family Asteraceae; genus Tanacetum; species Tanacetum coccineum. The sequence goes on along the minus strand of BQNB010011881.1, from coordinate 19,351 downwards.
ACAGTTTTTTATCATTTGGCTTGTATTGATTTTCTCTCTTCTAATTTTCTTCTTTTTTGTTTATTGTGTATTGAATTGGTATTTGTTTCCACCAAACCTGTGCCAGTCTCTCAGGATGAAAACCCCCCATATCATTAGACAACGTACTTAGCATAGGTTTAACCGGTAAATAAACTAATTAAAATACTGATAGAATATAGGATTAATTTTCCACTCTTAGTGTTCGACACCCTACTTACCGCGAACTTCATCTTGACCGGGTACACTGCTCTTTAAAGTGTTGTTTTAGGTTTGTCGGCTAAATATAAATTTAAAACTTGATAATCAAATAATTGACCCTACACGACAGCACATCAGGTTTTTGGCGGCGCTGCCGGGGAGTGAATTAATTAAACCTTATTCATATTAGTATTTTTAACCATTAATTAGTTTAGCTTAGTATAATCTAATTGTTTCTATTTGTAATTGTTTGCTTGTGTGCATTGTATATATTTGCATTTTGCGTGATTGTGTGCTTTCTGCATTATTACAGTCCTTTATAATACTCTAGGTCGAATACTGAATACGGCGTATTAAACTTCTTGGATACGGCGTATAAATTTTTCAAAACCAAGATAGCGTATTCGACTTTATCATCAATACGGCGTATTCAGTTTACTGAATACGACGTATTAGGCTAATTGACAGTTTTTTCTAGCAAATTTATTACAGGTTAAAATGGACAACCCTAATATCACTATGAAGGAATACATCAGACTTCAAGAAGAAAAAGCTCTTAGTCGAGGTGAGACGTTTAATTGGCAAACTGCCACATACAGTAAGATGGAATATGAAGATGAGGACGATTGCTTTACAAACTTCGAATCCGAATTCTCAGCTATAGTCCTTGATGATACATCTGGAGAAGCGCTCTCTTGGGAACCTACGGTAAGTCCTCTTAACGACAATGAAATTGACTTTAGAATATCGTTTGACGAATCCGACGACGAAGATTACACGGTAATTTATGATGAAAATTCATTTTCCTATAAAATAATTTATGTCGACAATTTGAAAACGGATTCGAAAAATGATAAAGTCAATATGCCTTCATTTCCATAACCCGAGCCTGAGGTCCGTTATTCTAATGATTTAGACTTCTTTAAAGATTTTAAGAATGAATTTCCAGCCATTGTTTACAATGATGCTCTAACGTCTAAATCAGATTTCTTAACTGAACATATTGTAAGTCCTCAACATATCGATGAATTTAATAATGAAACGTCATTGTCCGAATGTGATGAAAAGGAACAAAATGTTTTATACTATAATGATTTATTTCCTTTTAACGTGATTTATCCCGATGATCTAAAATCGAATACGGACAATGATAATGATATAATCAATATTGAGCAACCTTCGGGGGATATGTCTGTCATACCATTACCTAATGTAATAAATGTTGATACACAAGGGTCAAATAAGCTTTTGGAAACAAGTCATTATACATCTAATAAATTTTTCAAAACTGCAACTTTTATCAAGAATCTAAATGTTAATATCATGACTTGTAATTATCTTAACAAAGGGATGCCATTCATTTTTCTAATCAAGAATTTACACGTGCCATTTGGCATCCCGTTCGACCCCAAGTTGTTTTATAAGGATGGGATTAAATTAGAGGAAAAAGGTTGAACTTAAAGACCAGTTGAAACAAAAGTGCTTTCCGGGAGACAACCCAGACATTTTATTTTTTTATCACATTTTAATTGTTTGTTGCACGAGTTTGTCTTCCCAGACACTCTGTACGGCGTATTGAACCCCTCTGGATACAGCGTATAGTCGTGTCTGGACGTTATCAGTTTTAAAAACTTAAAATTTAATTTCCAGTAATTTAATTATTTTTACAGGAACCAGTCGTATCCTAGGGTTTGGGATACGACGTATTGATCCATGTACAGTTGTGTGTTTAATTGTTTTCTTGTACCATTATAGCAAGATAGAATTTGTACTTGTCTTATAATCTTTTATACAAGACCTTGCTGAAACTATGATATGGTATATACTGAAAAAGACATGTGTTGAACTTATCCGGGTATGCTGAAACCCTAGTCAACACACTTTTTGCTCAAGGACTCATCATGGAGAATTATCACGAGCAAAACATCAGGAAGTTTTCCGTTCTAATTCTATTCTTCCTTATTATTTATTTTATCTATACAACGAAGACGTTGTATAATTTAAGTGGGGGATGGAGAATTAGAACGTACTAGTCTTCTTTTTTACAAAATAACATGCAAATTGCTTAAAAATGGCCAAAAATTAAAAAAAATTTAGCATAACTTTTGTAAAATCACTAGTTACGTTACCTAGCGCACTATAACCCTTTATACATATTGTGAGAATTAAGCCTATTTCGTTTCCAACTGTCTACTAAAATTCTACAAAATTATGAGTGTGTCGGTGATGTAGTAGACTTTAGAACTTGGCCTGGTATGTCACTCGAGACCGCCATGATTAGTACTATGGATTTAGATTGAAGAACATGTTCAACTGATAAATTTCTAGGATTTAACCAAATAGCCTACATGTCGTAAAATTAACTATCCACACTGGTTAGTTAAACTCCCGTGTAACCCTTGATTACTCTCATTTTTAGAGTAAAATCCCCTAGAACAACCTGTTGAGCCATTCCTTTCTTTTTCTACACCATATTATATGTTTTGTTACACCTTTGCACCTTAGCCTACCGTGTAGATTAAGCCTATTTTACCAATGTTGCTAGTTGCTTTCGTGTAAAGTCTTGTATTTCCTGTGACAAAGTAAATATTTTCTATCTCTGTAATGGTCGGGAAATTGCACAATGCAATGAGAAAAATATGTAGCTCGTAAGTTTTGCTACTTTCGCGATTATGAATCATGTCCGAAGAAGAAGTTTTACAAGGAAAAGATTATCCGGATGAATTATGATAGTGAAGACGGTGAAACCAAACCGAGATTTATGATGTATTGTTTGAAAAAAAAAGATGGAAGAAAAATAGTCGGTTCAAAAGAAGTTTATACCGAAGGAATCGCTTGGAAGGATCGATTATTCGTTGATACGTTACAAAAATCAACGATGTAAAGTCTTGTAAAAAGTGGCCGATATCACCACTTATGTAAAAGTATGTAAAGAGCGGGATGTAAGGGAAGTTGACCGTTATGGGAACGCCAACTTAGGTTGTCTTTGTCATTTCTGTGATCGAGGCGTCTGTCTATATGTTCGAGTCTTTGTCATGGAACGGTCGGGGGAAAGTTACTAGCAACCGTACCTTATTTGTTGGCTTAATCTATTTGTTTCGTGAATTTTACTTAACACCCATTTTACTTCCCTTTCCTAGCAACTAACCTTAGTGTCTACTCGAACGAGGACTTGTTCGAGCATGCATGTCTATTCCGTCGTTACGGCCATGTATGCATGTCTCAGCTGCCTTGTTGGATGACGACTTTCGGTGAAAGTTAGAAGCTCCCTACCCTATATCATTCTTCATCCTAACCGCTGGTTAAACACGAACAGGGATGTGTTCGGATTGTATATGTCTATTCCGTCGTTACGGCCGTGTATGTACGATACAGCTGCCTTGTTGGTGTGGTACTTATGGTGAAAGACTGTTGAATGATCAACCCTAAGCCTTCTTAACCCAATTTATCTTTTGACTTGTTTCTCCTTAGCTTTAGCGGTGGAGATGTGTATCCTTGCCAAGCCTATGATACGAAGCTAATCACGACCGAGCAATTGAGCGTACTACTTAAATGTTGCACCCTAGATTAGTTGAGTGATCTGAGTGTTTTCATTTCCATATTTCGTGAGGAGCTTGGTTATGTACAGGTGATTAGGACAAAACGATGCTTAAACGGAAAATCCTCAACTTCGGTTGGGACACATTTTCATAAACTAAAACTTTTTCTAAAGTCTACTTGAGGACAAGTAGGATTCAAGTGGGGGGATATTTGATGACATCAAATAACGTCACTTTATTATATCATTTATCCCATCTGTTTTGCCCACTTTTATATAATTATTGCATTATTTGGTACTTAATTGCTTTAAAGTTGATAAATGCAGTAATTCAGGAGTGTTTTGTGAAGACAAGCTAAAAGGCGCATAATTTGGAGCTAAAACGAAGATATTTGAAGATTGCTGAAATTTCACCAATACGCCGTATCCAACTAAAGAGATACGGCGTATCTGCGCCAAGACTTCACAAGAAAACGTGTTTGACCAATTCCCAATACGGCGTATTCACTCTGTCTACATACGCCGTATCCATGAAGATAACTATTCGAAGATACAGTAAATCAAGTAAATTGGGAATGATATCAAAGATTTATTACGAACGTAGCACGCACACCAAGGCTTCCAGCCCAATACGCCATATCGACCTTGCTGGATACGGCGTATCGATTATTTTTCAGACACTATAAATAGAAGGCTCAAAAATGAGTTTTCAGTGTGCAATATCATATTCTTTATACCATACTCACTAAAGACAAATTTTAGAAAAGAAAATCAGCCACCAAGGTCAAGCATTGATCACGAATCCATAGAAGACATCGTGTAATTTTTACTCCCTTAATTGTTTGATTTTCAATTGTTTGATTACGCTTGTATAATTATAATGGTTGTGGGCTAATACCCTCGGGTATTAGCCATCTTAATGAAAGTTCAATGTTTGGTTTGTTTTAAAAATCGATTTCTTATTTGTCGTTGACTGTTTAATTATGTTTATCACCTCATACTTGTTTATATGTTTGAATATGTGACCTATCATTCTACTGGATCTAGTGATACGGACCAAGTAATCTAGATACCGGGATAGCTCTCCATATCATGTTTCATATATCTGGACCAATCGGATCACAAATAATGTTCTGTCTTTGCCTTTGAATTATGAGCTTAGTTGAACCGGTAGGTGACCCATTTATGTTTCAACAATAATGCTCTTAATTTACTGATAAAGATTGGAATAGTAGACTACCAGTATATAAAACACCATCAAACAATAAGTGGGTATAGTCCCGTTGGGCTAGGGTTTTACCAAGATCACCACTGCTTTAATTCTCTAAGATAGATTATAATTAAACTAAAGTATGCTTTATGCGGATGCGTTTAATTATGACAAGATTAATCGTGTCTAGGTCTTAGGATGATGTCCCGCTTAAGTTTTAAGAATGATATGTCGCTTCGAGATAAGTAAATCATTGCACTAAAACAAACAAACCAGCATTGAACCGGATTTAATATGGCTAATACAGTTTTCTATCATTCGGCTTGTACCTCTTTTCTATCTTCTAATTTTCTTCTTTTTTGTTTATTGTGTATTGAATTGGTATTTGTTTCCACCAAACCAGTGCTAGTCTCTCAGGCTAAAAAACTCCCATATCATTAGACAACGTACATAACATAGGTTTAACCGGTAAATAAACTAATTAAAATACTGATAGAATATAAGATTAAATTTCCACTCTTAGTGATCGACACTCTACTTGCCGCGAACTCCATCTTGACCAATAACACTGCTCGTTAAAGTGTAAAGTGTTGTTTTAGGTTTGTCGGCTAAATATAAATTTAAAACTTGATAATCAAATAATTGACCCTACACGACAGCACATCAACGTCTGCGTTATTAAAAGTTTTATCTAACTAATGTATTATCCAAAATGCATCTGAGATGAATAGTGATTTTTACTGTTCATAGTTTATAAAATTATTTTTATAAACTTCAATTATCGTAAACATCCATAACTCCTTCGTTATTGATCAACAAATTATGATTCTTAATGTTTTGGAATCCTAAAAATATGTACTTTTTATGAAAAATAATTATATAATTTTATCAGAAATGGAAACTAATAAGTTTTTATAAATTTGTTTTTATAAAAGCTTTTATTTATCTTAAACTTGTAAATGGCGTATCTTCTTTGTTATAGCTCGGATATTCGAGTTCTCTATATGCCTACGATCATTGTAACTTGTAGTATTTTATAAAAACATGATATATATACTTTAATTTTGAATTTAAAACAAATTGTTTGGATCATTTTGTTAAAGTGTATTTAAAACTTGATTTTATAAGTTTGTAGTTTAGTAAGTTTGTAGTTTAGTAAGTTTGTTACAAGTCCTCTACAAAAATTTATATCACATGTCTCATATATTTAAGTTCCTTAATCTATCATTTGTCCAAGTGTATCCATGATAACAAGTCCTTGTATTCCATTTACTTATAAACTTAATAAGTAACTTTTTAAACCATTAACTTATATATACTTTATATAAATTAACCAACACTTGAATAATACTTATACTTCCATTAGAACATGTATTTAACATCCATATAACATATGAAAAAGTATATCATACCATGATCACAAGTAAAAGTCCATTTTACATCTTAATAAGTTTCTTAGATGGTGATTTACTATATAAACATAATATACATATGAAATCACAATTGTAAAGAGTTTAAGAGTTTTAGATGACCTTAATGTGATATATGGTAATGAACAACAAGATCTAAACCCTAGTTTATATATTAAACCCAAGCTTCCAATACTTAAAAAACCCTAAAACCAATGAAACCCTAATCCTAAACCTTTCTTGATTAACCCTTGTAAATGCTTAACTAAACCTTCAAACCTTCTTGGTATATCTTAGATATGTTGTTAGAACACTTGTATACTTGCTAAATAAATTTTGTATGGATTTGGTAAGGGTTTTAAGTTTGGTTGTGGCTAGGGAAAGAGAAACAAGAGAGATGTGTAGTTTTTCTTAAGTAAAATGAATGTGTGTGCTACTTCTCTTCTAGTATAAGCCTTATATACAACTTGGACTAGTCAAGACCACTTGTTGAGAGTCTAAGACAAGATGAGGATTTTAAGGAAAGTCTTGGTCAAGACTAGTTGAAAGTCCTTAAGGTTTAATAAGTTGAGATTGTACAAGTTCATAGTTAGTAAAATGTGAGCTCTTGGTTCCCTAATATGGGAATCATCCCATGAAAATAAGGAGGGGGAGCACTAGTTGATTTTTTTGATATTTTGCTGATATGTTTCATTACTTGAAGTTTAAAGGTGTAAGGTTTAATGTAAAGGTATAACTTGTAAATGGCATGGTTTGGTTTATTTCTTATGCATATAATTCGGCCAATATGATAACATGGGTGAAGTTTTATAAAAACTTTAAGCATTAGGTATAATAATGGGTATTTGTTAAAGCGTAGATAAGTTTTGGTGGTTCCGAGAATGCCTAAACGTATTTTATCGTAAAACGTAAACACTTTACGTAACAATAAAAATAAAATGTGCAAAGTTAATAATTATCCTCTAAATAATTATCTAACACTTGCTTGACATAAACATTTAATTGTTTGATTCCCGGTTACGTTGAATGATAATTTTTAGCTTACGCAATTTAACTTAACGATTAAAATTAAAAGCAAACGCGTACGAGCCTAAAAATAAATAGTGAAATATATAACGTTGTACAATGACCTAAAACACGGATTGTTACAGTCTTCCCCCGTTAAGTGAGCCATGTCCTCAAGTCTTAAGACGCGACACTTGACGACGGTGTGGTCTTTGTAAAGTGGTGTGGATACTTCGTTGGAAATCGGTCTTCATGTTCCCATGTGAACTCTGGACCTCTCCTAGAGTTCCATCGAACCTTGACAATTGGGATACGGCTTTGCTTCAACCGTTTAACTTCAGGATCTATGATTTCTTCTGGTTCCTCGATGAAATGAAGCTTGTCATCAATATGGAGTCCATCCAACGGAACGGCTAATGGTTCGTTGAAATAGCACTTCTTCAAGTTGGATACATGAAACGTATTGTGAACCCTGCTCAGCTCTTGAGGAAGTTCAAGCTTGTAAGTAATGGCTCCAACCTTTTCCAACACTTTGAAAGGTCCAACATATTTAGGGTTTATCTTCCCTCGTTTTCCAAAACGTACTACTCCTTTCCAAGGCAAAACCTTGAGCATAACTATATCTCCAACTTGAAATTCCATCGGCTTATGCTTTAAATCTGCGTAACTCTTTTGTCGATCATGAGCGGCTTGAACTCTTTGCTTGATCTGAAGGATTTTCTCGGTTGTCTCTTTAACTATCTCTAGACCAGTGAGTTAAACTTCTCCAACCTCGGCCCAACACACAAGTGAACGACACTTTTGACCGTAAAATGATTCAAATGGTGCAACCTTGATGCTAGCGTGATAACTATTATTATATGAAAACTCAACTAATGGCAAATGGTTAACCCAACCATTTCCAAAGTCGATCACACAAGCACGTAGCATATCCGCGAGAGTTTGAATAGTCCTCTCGCTTTGTCTTTCAGTTTGCGGATGATATGCAATACTCATATCCAAGCTAGTACCCAAAGCCTTCTGAAGTGACATCCAGAAATTTGATGCGAACCTAGGGTCGCGATCACAAATGATTGAGATAGGTATTCCATGCCACGTGACTACCTCTTTCAGGTACATTCTTGCCAACTTTTCTATGGGATCAGTTTCCCTCATTGGTACGAAGATTCTTGATTTAGTAAGTCGGTCAACAATAACCTAAATGGTGTCATAACCTTGTGTTGACTTAGGAAGCTTCATGATAAAATCCATTGTGATATTATCCTATTTCCATTAAGGTATCTCGGGTTGCACCAACAAACCCAATAGCCTTTGGTGTTCAACCTTGACCTTAGCACATGTCAAACATTTGCTAACATAGGTGGCGATGTCGACCTTCATATTGGGCCACCAATATAGCTTCTTCATGTCCTGATACATCTTGTCAGAACCCGAATGTATAGAGTATTATGACTTGTGGGACTCATGCATGATCACAGTCCTCAAGTTGCCATAACATGGTAACCAACTCGTGCCATTTAAGCATAGAGTTCCATCCTCGTGGGGTTCCAACTTCTCCTTCGGTATATCCTTCCTAATCATACCTCCTACGTCTTCATTCTTGATGTTCTCTGGTTTTTGTGCTTCTATTTGAGCTTCCAGAATTTGCTTGGGGAGATTCAAACCAATAGTCATGACTAAGGCTCGAACCCGTAATGTCTTATTCTATTCTTTACGGCTTAAGGCATCGGCTACTACGTTTGCTTTCCCCGGGTGGTAACGTATTTCATAGTCGTAATCGTTGAGCAACTCTAACCAACGACATTGTCTCATGTTCAGCTCCTTTTGATCAAGAATGTGTTGTAAAATCTTATGATCAATGAACACCGTATACTTAGTTCCATACAGATAGTGTCTCTAGTTTTTTTTAAAGCAAACACTACTGCTCCAAGTTCCAAATCATAAGTCGTATAGTTCTTCTCATGAATTTTCAATTGGTGTGATGCATAAGAAATCACCTTTTCTCTTTGCATCAACACAACACCTAAACCTTTGATCGAAGCATCGCAGTATACGATAAAATCTTCGCTTCCTTCAGGTAAAGCCAGAATTGGTACACTACACAACTTCTGCTTAATCAGTTGAAATGCTGCTTCTGCCTTGTCACCCCAATCAAACTTAACTCCTTTCTAAGTTAGCTTGGTTATTGACTTGGCGATCTTCAAAAATCCTTCGATGAATCTCCAATAATACCCAACAAGACCTAAAAATTGACGAATCTTTGTTGGTGTTTTAGGAAATGCCTAATCTTTTATGGATCCGATCTTGGTGGGATCCACGTGAATGCCTTGACTATCAATCACGTGGCCGAGAAATTATACCTTGGGAATCTAAAATTTACATTTAGAGAATTTTGCGTACAACTCATCTTTCTTAAGCAATTCCAGAATTGCCTTAAGATGTTCTTTGTGTTCCTTCTAGTTCTTGGAGTAAATGAGGATATCGTCAATAAAGATAATCACGAACTTATCCAAATATGGCTTGTACACGCGATTCATGAGATCCATAAATACCGCCAGTGCATTCGTCAAGCCAAATGGCATAACTTCAAACTCGTAATGACCATATCGAGTTCTAAATGCCGTCTTCGGAATATCTTCTTCACGTACTCGAAGCTAGTGATAACCTAATCGTAATTCTATCATAGAATAAACACTGGATCCTTGTAGTTGATCAAATAAATCGTCGATCCTTGGGAGTGGATAGCGATATTTTACTGTCAGCTTGTTCAGCTCTCGGTAGTCGATGCACATTCGAAATGATACATCCTTCTTCTTGACAAATAAGACTGCAGCTCCCCAAGGTGAGGAACTGGGTCTTATGAAGCCCTTGTCAGAAAGTTCCTTTAGTTAGTCTGACTATTCTTTCATTTCGGACGGGGCCAATTGATAAGGTGCCCGTGCTACAGGTGCAGCACCAGGTATCAAATCGATTTGGAATTCTACTTGTCGAGTCGGTGGAAGACCCGGCAAGTCCTCAGGAAATACTTCAGGAAAATCTCGAATGATCGGTACATCCTCAAGTCGATTCTTCTCCGACTTTTCTTCAGTCTCCTTTGTGGTAACATGTGCCAAAAAGACAGGACATCCTTTCAGCAAATATTTTTATGTTTTAGTGCACGAGATGATGTTTAAACGAGTCTCGTTTCCCCGGTCACTTTCGTCACCACGCACAATAAACGTTTCATTTCCCTAGGGAATACGAACGATTTTCTCGGCACAAACAATGACAGCTTGGTACTTTGCCAACCAATCCATACCAATTATTACGTCAAAACTACCAAGTTCTACGGGCATTAAGTCTATGTTGAATGGGTGATTTAAGAAATTTAATGTACAACCCCGAATGATAGCGTTTAACCCAATTATTCTCCCGTCAGCTAGTTTAACATCATAATAATGATCTAAGGTAGTTGGTGTGATATCTTATTGGGAGCTAAATGCAGTAGACACAAAGCTTCTATCGGCACCAGTATCAAATAAGATAGATGTATAGCGATTGTTTAGAAGGAACGTACCCGTAATGAAGTTTGAGTCTGGGTTTGTCCCTGCACGGCCTACCGCATACACTTTCGCTGGAGCATTGCCATTTCCACCTTGGTTACCACGGTTTTTTTTCTTCAGCTTTAGACACTCCCTCTTGAAATGTCCTTGGGCTCCACACTCAAAGCATGTAGGTTTTTGACCTGTCCCAATGCCCCTTTGGTTGTTAGCAGTGTCGGAATTTGTAGTACTCCTATAGTCACGGGCCAGATGGCCAACTCTGTTGCACTTGTGGCATTTTGGAGCACACTGACCATCATGGTGATAGTTGCATTTTGAGAACAAAGGTTTAGATCCTCTGTAAGGTTTATTTTCACCAGACCCTGTAGCATAAACCCTGCTCGTGTTCTGCCTCTTGTTCTGTTGTTGTTGGTTATCATCTTGCTTTTTTTATTTTTACTCTGTCGTTCAACAAAAGTATGGTTCTTCTTGTCCATCAGCTCAGTTGCAAATTCAATTGCATCGTGCATGATTTTTGGCTTAGATGCCATTACACTTCCGTGAATCATGTCGGGCAAACCACCGATATATTTCTCAATCTTGTTCGACTCTTCAGGAAACATCCTAGCACACATCAATGCCAGTTCCTGAAATTGTTGGTTATAGCCTACCACGTAGGTACCTTTAACCTTAAAAATCCACATCTCACCCTCAAGTTTCTTAACCTCGCCCCTTGGGTAGTACTTGTCGGTCATCTTCTTTTTTAGGTTTTTCCAAGTCATTTCATAAGCAACATCGTGACCAACAGTCTTAACGTGGGAGTTCCACCATGTTAGAGCACTTCCAAAAAGATTACAAGTGGAAAACTTGATTTGGTTTTCCACAGAGTAGTTGCTTATATGGAACACAGTTTCCATTCTTTCAAACCATTAAGTCAACTCGACAACTCCTTCAGTACCCTTAAAGTATAGGGGTTTGCATTTCATGAAGTCTAGGTAAGTGCACTCACGAGCAAGAGGAGCTTGTCTCCTTACACCTGTGCCTGAATCATGACTGTCTTCGCCATTTCGGCTTCTGTTAGCGTCACGTGCTGCCAATGCATCAGCAACGCCTTGTTCGATTAGTCTCTTAAGTTGCTCATCAGTCACAGAAGTAGTAGGGGTTGTTGTTGTGGCTGGTGTTGATCTGGTGGTTCTTTTTGGTGCCATTTTCTTCAAATCACAAGAAAATATAATACCCGTTATATTTCATACAAATCATAACCATGACATGACATATACACAATAAATAAAGTGAGATCACATCGCACAGTAAAATATACAACTGAATTGAATTTAACAATGGTGTAGCTAAATTGACATTCATTCATAATAAATTCGATTACAAACATGACATAATACATCCCTTCCATATATAATCTAGAAAACATACATGACCTGATTCAATTACAAAATGATCACTACTATTAGGTTACAAAATGAAAATAAAACCTAGAGCCTTACTAGCCGGGAGTTACCCGTAATACTTAGTAGGCTATACAGCATAGCTACAACATAATCAAATCTACGAACTACTACCAGCCTCCTTCGGTATCTCATGCATGCTGGCTCCCTAGCTGGTGTCTGTTGACTCTGTAGCACTGCCATCTGCGTCTGCAGTGTCCTTAGTAGTGTTAGTGCCTCTGTGAGCTGTGTCTGTCTCCTGCGGTCTGTTGCCCGCAACTCCCCGATCTCGGTCTGCTATGCTAATACAGTAGTCCACAGTGATCTCTCCTCAGAACGGGCGGTAACACTAGCATCCATTGATTATACCCAAGCCTCACGAGAAAGTCTGGCCTCACTCTCCATGAGTCTCGCAGTGCGAGCATGGGCGCGTCTATCTCTATGCGGCATGTTAAGCTGACCGCTCATCAATGACCTATCATCCTGTGCATCATCAAGTCTCCTATAAATCTCGTTAGTATCATGCCTAGTCGTGATAAAATCTGTCATCCGCTGACTCGGTCCTGCTATGTCAGTCGCTACTGATGTCCCTTGCATGTCCTCAACCATCTCATCCCATGTGTCTGTGATCCCATAACCTACCTCTCTCTTAAGGTCTCGCCTAATCTCATCATCCAAAGTGCCAACAAATCTATAGTCTAATCTAAAGCCTCTAGTGGTCCAACAGTGGGAGCAAATGAACTCTCACCGACCTCAAATCTCAAACCTAGAGTGATACACAACCTCTTTTGAGGCGGTAACGTAACCTCGGAAACACTTGCTCTACAGACAGTAGAGGGAAGAAGCAAAAGTGGTGATGGAGTAGGTAATAGTATTGGTAAAAGTGGTGGTGTCTCTGATGGTGGTGTCTCTGATCAAGATGCTAAGATGTAGGTGGATGGTGCAGCAACTCTCATCATTGCCACAGATGCCCTGGTATGTGGAAGTACAATAGGTGATGGTAGTGGTAGTAGATGGGAAGTAGATAGTGACTCGGCTCTTAACCAGATCATAGCAGCTCTGTATCCCAAAGGATAAGTAGGACTAGCAGGTAGTGGTGGAGGTGGTACAGGTAATGGTGATGATACTGGTAGTGGTAGAGATGGTATATGTGGTAGTGGTGATGAGTTTGATGTAAGTGGTGATGGTGGCAGAGTAGATATGGTGAGAAATCTGTCAACCTCTGCCGCAGGCGGGAATGGAATAGGTGTCTGATCCCGGATAGATATCCTGGCAGTGGTATGACATGTGGGTGGTGGGACGGAGTAGACCAGAGCTAGGTGATCCTCCTCCTCCTCATCATCCTCGTCCTCCTCATCGTCATTAGCATTGTCTTCGGAGGACTCCTCCTCCTCCTCATCATCATAATCTCTGTCATCGGGATAATCAACTGGATCCTCCTTAGGATCCTCATCATCCTCCTTTAGATCCTCCTTAGGATCGAACTCAGTAATATAACCTGGTGAGTCAGCAATGGGTGAGACAACAGCAGGCAGTGGCTGCTCTTTAGTTGGAAGCACATCATCCTTTGGTGGCATAAACTCTGTGTTGGTCCCGTTTTGAATAGATCTTTAACTCCTTAGCTGATATAAGGTTTAGTTGTATTGGATAAATCCAAGACAACTATGGTAGAAACTTTGATTGGGAATATCACAAACTATGCGGAAACTAGGTTGTGATACTAAGAAGAATAATAACAATTAACCAAACGTTGCAGCTTCAATATATTAATACGATCACTCTTAATAGTGATAGGGTTTACATCCTTGAAGCTATAACTAACTATGAGTAAAATGTGTATCTGATGATTATGTAGAGATTGATATCTTTTCTCTACACCCTAGGACCTCCTTTTATAGTACAAGGAGTCCTAGTAGGTTACAATACAATTAATACTTTCCTAAGTATTCTACATCAATACTTTCCTAATAAACCTTGTAACCTACTCATCATATTTAATACTTATTAATACTTTCCATAAGTATTCAACCTTCCTAGTCAACACATTTAATATTATAAGGAAACTAAATCATTTGGATATCAATCCTGATCTTCATATCTTTGACCATATCTTCTATAATCTTCCATTATTTGTAGAATCTTCATTATGTCGATTTAGTCCCTCTTGTTTCATTTATTCAAACAGCATCAAGGAATCTTTAATTCCCAACAATCCTCCCCTAAACTTGATATTCATCTTGTTAATCATCAAGTTTCTTGAATGAAAGATTCCTAACAATCCTCCCCTAAACATGATGTTTACTTGTTAACCTTCATGTTTCTTCAGTTTGAGCTTCTTGAACACTAGGAGGATGTATCCAAACACACTGCTACTCTTTAATCTGTTCTTTGATGAACTTGAACTCTTTTGTTACTTTGTCATCTTTAGCATTCTTTGGCTTCCAGTCTTTGTCACCATCTCAGCATCTCAGCAACACAGCTACACAGCAACACCAACTAAGTTGGCTTTGTAGTTTTTGGCAAACTACCAGCCATAAACGGATTTGATATTTCTTTACCAGTAGCCGTTTGCTCTAGAATAGCCAATGCTTCATTGCAATAACATGGTGCATTGATAACCATATAGTTTTGAGTAAACTATCAACTATCAACGGATTTGAGATGTCTTTACCAAGAGCCGTTTGCTTTGGACTAGCCAACTCTTTACTGTGAAGCATGGTGAGTTGATTACCATATAGTTTTTGGCAAACTATCAGCCATTAACGGATTTGAGAAGTCTTTACCAGAAGCCGTTTGCTCTGGACTAGCCAGTTCTTGATGTCTATTAGACATGGTGAACTGATGACCATTTGTTGTGTGGTTATAAAACCAACACTTAAAGATCCTTCTCACTTCCATCATGGCTTCCAGATTCATCAATTTGTTGTTGAATGAATCTAAGTAAATCAAAAACAGCTTCACTTTTAGATTCAGCTATCAATCTCAAAGCCAACATCCTCTCAAGAGTTTCCTTTGTAAGTGGATACCTTCTTTCTGCTAGCATGTAAAACTCAATTCCATCTTCTAGCACCAAGATATGAACTCCATAGTTATCATAGAAAATCTAACTCTTAAGAATCCTTTCTTCTTGATTCTTCCAAAGATCATCTTCTGTATTCGCCTTAAACATAGTCCTTAAACTATCCTAAAGAATTAGATCAATTCCTTCTGGAGTTGATGTTTCAAATCTCTTCATCACTAGACTATGTAACTCAACAAAGTCTAATCTATCAAACCTTGAAACCATTTTGTAGTATATTGGATATCATAACACAAGCATGGATGATTGGGTTGGCTAATTATCTAGAGAGAGAAAGTGAGGTTTCTAGTGAGACAAAAACCAAATGAAAGCTTTATGATAAAATGAACCACCAACCCCTTCCCATGGCTAGAAAGGGGTTTATATAGATGAGTGTTTATGCCCCAATGGGCTTGAGTATGGGCTTACAAGTGGGCTAAAGGCCTGACCCAATACTATTAGTCATACGCTTACAATTAGACAACGAGCTATGCTATTCTAGATTATACACGGGGTGACCGAGACTTTTTCATAATCCTAACATGGGGTCTTTTTCATTCTAAGTTTACAAAATTTAATACTTGTATACGTTTTTCCCTATTTAGCTTATAAGCT
>BQNB010011880.1:0-66922 GCA_026074375.1 Tanacetum coccineum | reverse complement strand
TTTTGAAATTTTATATTTTTGTATTTGTTTTTATAGGTTTTATATTTTTGTATTTTGCTTTTCTCAAAAATATTTACAATTCGATGTTTGAAGAATATATAAGGCAGATTCATTTGTCAGAACCTCCAGTTTTGCTGGAGTCAAACATCTTATACCAATTCGTTTGACAAGATACTGAAACCTATCTTCGGGTAAGGCTTTAGTAAACATATCAGCTGCTGGGAATTATGCATTCATGACTTAGTACCGTTAGTTATATTAGTTAGTACCGCTAGTTGTAATTTGTACTGACAGTACAAAATGTTAGTACTGGTCAGATAGTTAGTACCATTAGTATAAATTAGTTAGTTTGGTATCTTGGCACCTGGGACCACTACCTAAACCAATTCCCTAAGGACTTGATCCATTAAGTGTTGACATGGATTGGATCTTATTGATGTTACCACTTTCCTGCTCTGCTTCTAAGCTAGAAGCAGTAGTGGCAGCCCTTTCCATTCTGTCACCCAACTCCTTATGGACAGCCTCATCACCAATCTTTTTCAGGGGGACCACCAGACTGAGGTACCTTAGTGTCCCGACCTCTTTTTGACTTGCCTGACTGTTTTAATCATGACTAACAGTTTTAACTAGCAGTCTTAAGTATAACTAGCAGTACTAATTATACTTAGCAGTATTAATATATTCCTTAACAGTTTTAACTCTGTCTTCAATAATTATACAACAACATGCCTCTATTCATCACAAGCACACTATAAATGACTAGATAGACATGTGAGAATTCATGAGGATCCATATTTATACATAACCCATGAATAAAAGTTAAGAACTGTTAAACCTTCCCTCAAAGAATACTTCAGAGGTCAGAAATCAGCAGTATCTCTTATAGCAAACTTCACAATTGGTATCATCAAATTTAATCATACTGCTTGCTTATCCTACAAGTGTTAGTCCAAAACCAAGAAAAACACAATCCAAAGCATTTTCTTGTTTAGCAGTATTAATTTTGACTAGCAGTTTTAACTAACAGTATTAAGTATAACTGACAGTACTAGTTATACTTAGCAGTACTAATGGATACAACTAACAGTACTAATCCTTTACAAAACTTTACAAAGACATAAAGAGATTTAAACATTAAGGATTAAGCATTCCAATACTTGAGACCAAGTACTGAAACCTTCCAGCATCAAAACCTTTTGTAAGAAGATCTACAACATTATGTTCAGTATCAATTTTAACCATTTGAATTAACTTTTTAGCATTGCAATCTCTTATATATGTTTTGTTTTGAATCTAGATCGATTCCTTAGCTTGTTTAAGGTTAAATTACCTTGGATAAATCCAAAATAACTTGTTGTAGAAACTTTGTATGTATACTAAAGTGTATGCGGAATCTACACCTTAATATCTAGAAGTATTATGAATAAAACAGTAATTGTGAATAAACAAAGATATAACCAAATGCTCCAATATTATTAGATCAATAATACGAGTACTCTTCACTAGTACTAGGGTTTACAACCTTGAAGCTTTTTAATCAACTTCACAACTATGAAAACTTGTATATCAACTAATGCCCCTAGAGCCTCCTTTTATAAACCAAGGAGTCCTACAAGTCTTACAATACTTTCCTAAGATATCATGATATTTTCTAAAAGAAAACATAATCTCTTAAACAAATACATTATACATATCTTTTACAAAAATAACTCAATTTGGAGTAACTTGGAATATGTCACATGCACATACTGCAAACATAATATCTGGCCTAGATGCTGTAAGATACATCAAAGACCCAATCATAGATCTATAGAGATGTACATCAACATCATCAGCATCTCCATCTTTGACTAAAGGCTTTTCCAAATCAACTAGAGTAGAAGCAGACTTCACATTAGTATAGTTGAATTTCTTCAAAATCTTATCTACATATTTATCCTGGCTGATAAATATTCCATCTTCCTTTTGTTGTACTTGTAATCCTAGAAAGAAATAATTCTCCATAGAACTCAACTAAACTTTATCTTTATAAGCTTACTTCAAATTCAGTACACAGTCCTTGTTTGTAGAGCCAAAGAATAATGTCATCAACCATGACCGTACAAACAAAATATCTCTTTTTGCTTCTGATAAATAATGTCTAATCTATCATCTCTACTAGTTAAACACTTGCCTAACAGAATAGTTTAGCCAGGTTTTATACCATGCTCTTGGAGCTTGATGGCAACCCATAAAGTGCCTTGACTTACCTTTTAAACTATGTCTGGATGTCATGGATCTTATATCCTAGTGGTGAGTAACACAAACCTCTTCCCAATGGTTCCAAATTAAGAAATGCCAACTCTTCACATCCATTTGATATACCAGAAAACCCATAAAAAAGCATAGGCTAAAAACAATCTTATTGCCTCAATTCTTGCCACAGGAGCAAAAACTTCTTCATAGTATATGCCTTCTTCTTGTCTATGACCTTGTGCAACCAACCTTGCTTAGTTCTATCACAATTCCCTTTTCATCTTCTTATTTTTGAAGACCAATTTTTGTTTCCAATGGCCCTCTTCCCATTAGGAAAATCCACAAGTTTCCATACCTGTTGGAGATTGAACTGCAGAAGTTCTTCCTACATTACTTCCACCCAAGATGAATCAGATAGAGCTTTAGCAATGCTTGTGGGTTCAATCTGTGATAGGAAACAAGCATATAAACAAGTATTAAGGGTATCATGTGTTTTCTGTTCATATACAGCACTGAGAAACCCTTGTTTAGAAATAGATTTTGTCATTCTTCTTGTCTGAATAGTGGACTTCACATCTCCAATCACATTTGTAATTGGGTGATCTTTATGGATTCTTGTATTTGGAGTGGGTGGAACTGTATAGGAATTTGTGATGTTCCCTAAATCAACTTCTGGTTCATCTTCATCACTGAAGAACTCAACATGAGTGGCTTTAAGTGTACGACTAGCTCCCATTTTGAACATGTCTTTAGGGCTATCTGGATCATATGAACTAGCAGTATTAACTGATGGATCAACATTATTAAGTTTAAAACAACTAGTATTAACTTCAGGACTGGTAGTATTAACATGTTGTCCAGCAGTATTAACTTCCTTAGGACTGCTATCATCATCAGACTTATCTTTTTCACCACTCTCATTATGTAGACCATCTTCAACCTGCTTTTGATCATCAGTAGCATATTTTGGTTCAACATTACCAACATCTTTGGAAGGTGAATCAAAGTGTGAAGCATCTTTCCAAATTGGCATCATAATGTAATCTTGACTGATTTCTTCTTTCTGAGTAGATGTACCTGCATTAAATTCTTCTTGTGTACCTGCAGATTCATTTGAGATTGTACCTGCAGCTACTGG
Source organism: Tanacetum coccineum (assembly GCA_026074375.1). Taxonomy (NCBI): domain Eukaryota; kingdom Viridiplantae; phylum Streptophyta; class Magnoliopsida; order Asterales; family Asteraceae; genus Tanacetum; species Tanacetum coccineum. The sequence continues at coordinate 63,549 of BQNB010011880.1, read as the reverse complement.
TACATAATTCATAGATTGGGTTAGAGAATCAATATCAAACAGCCACTTTGGACCATTCCCTTCTATCATAGGCTTATTCTCTAAAAAACCAATATACAAGTTTTCTTCTACCCTCCTGGTTCTTGTGTTGTATACCCTAAAAGCTTTACTACTCAAAGAATATCCAACAAAGAAACCTTCATCACTTTTGCCATAAAACTTTCCTAAATTGTCTAAAGTATTAAGAATGGTAACATGACATCCAAATGGTCTCATAAAGTTTAGAGCTGTTTAAAACCTCTAAAAGTTCATAAGGTGTCCTTGTATGAGGCTTGACTACTAAAGACCTATTCCTATACTAGCAACAGATACAAACTGCTTCACATAAAATGTGGTAGGTAACTTAGAGTCAGCTAACATGGTTCTAGCAGCCTCAATTAGTGTCTTATTCCTCCTCTCAGCCATACCATTTTGCTAAGGAGTCCTGGCTATACCTGTAATCCCTCTTAAGCTTTTTCTCTGCAAAAAATCTCCATAACTTTTATTCTTAAATATGGTTCCTTATCACTCCTGATTATTTTCACTTTCTTATCCACTAGGTTTTCTATTTCTTTGATAAAGTTCTTGAGAATCTCACTGGTTTCATCCTTAGTTGTTAAAAAGAAAACCCATGTAAACCTGCTATAATCATCAGTGACTACTAAGCAATACTTCTTATGCATTAAACTACTCACAAAAGTTAGACCAAATAGATCCATATGAAGCATAAACAAAGGCTTAGTAATTGGATTCAGAACCTTAGACTTACAAGAAGCTCTGTGTTGCTTCCCTTTAAGACAAGCAACACAGGTTTGGTCATTTTCAAAACGTTTTGTAGGCAATCCTCTTACAAGATTATCCTTAACAAGCTTGTTTATGTTCTTAAAATTAATATGACCAAGCCTCCTATGCCAGAGCATTGATTCATCTAATGTAGCCTTTGCAACAAGACAAGTTAAACTCTCTTTAGGAACAATGTTCTTCATATCAAAACTGTACATATTGTCTTTTCTAGGAATTTTAAGAAGTATATGAGTTTCATCAGGCAACTTAAAATTAGGAGATAAGACAAGACATTCAGTGTCAGTAAAAAGGACATAGTTCTTTTTGTCACACATCTATGAGACACTAAAAAGATTGAATTTTAACTCATTGACAAAGTATACATCTTCAAAATCAAGACTATCAGTTTTAAGTGTTCCTTTACTAGAAATTCTACCACCATGTGCTCCTATCCCAAATGTAACATAACCTCTATCAAATTCCTTAAAATCTGAGAGATAAGCTATGTTCCCAGTCATGTTCCTTCAGCATCCACTGTCAACAAATCTTGTGTCATCTTGTTGTGGCTTGTCCTGCACATAAAATTAAGGAAAATAGATTCCTTTAGGGACCCAAGCCATCACTGACTTGGATCTGCCTAGTGCATCAATGCAATTATGTTTCTTCAAGGTGATTGATGCACTATCAGGTTTGGTAGGTCTCCAAACCCAACATGCTGAGGCCTTTAGAGCATTTTCCTGATTAACCCTAACAACATTAACAACTGTAGAATTTGGCCTAGCAGTTTTAATTGCTTGTGCCTTGGTAGTATTAACTTTTTGGGTAAACCTTTTATTGGTTAACACTGTTTTTGGTTGAAAGGGCCTTCTTACAGTTGATTATGCTATTTTTGAAAAACGTGGCATTGGTTTAGCACTAAAAACTATAGATTTAGGATGAGCAGTATTAACTGTCCTGCCAGTATTAAATGGTTTTAGGCCAGTTTTCATTAAAAATGCTCTTAGAACTATGTTCCTTTGAGTATTAGGGTGAGTCCTTTTGGTGGTATAGTTGTAGTTCACCCTGTTATAAATATTCCCATATACCACCCTTTCCCTTTGATGGTATTTGCAATGAGCCTGCACATGATCAAAACTCCCACAAATAAAGCAAGATTTGTTATACATCACAAAATTACTTCCTAGTTGATTGGACTTCTGTCCATTCCAATTTCTTTGATTCCCCTTAGGAGTTTGTGATCTATACATCTCTGCATACCTAACTGACTTTTTAACTGTTTTTTCATGATTTTTAGGTTTGACAAACTCTATCTTTTTATCAACAAGAAAAACAATTTATTATCAACATTAAGTGGAGACTCAACAAAGCTACTTGTGTCTTCTGATACTTGTTCTTTTATCAGAGAGTCATCAGAATTTTCCTTAGAAGCATTTGATTTTTTATCACAAACAATGTTAGACTCTTGCTTACTATCCTCAGAACCATAACTTTTGAATTTAGGGTCTTTGAATTCATCAAAACCAGAATAAGACAAATTAAGTTTTTTAGGTTAATTATAGATTAAAGGATGGGGTGGAGGAACAACATTATACCCCAAACCCTTTTTACTTTTGTCAGTTATCTGATTCTCTAACAACTTGTTTAGGCTCTTTGAGGCATTATCAAATTTCTTAATTTTAAATTAAATGCCCTCTTTTTCTTGCTTAACTTTTTCAAACTCACTTTTAAGCACATTTATTTCATAGTCTTTGCAAGCCACTTCCCTTTTAAGAACTGCAACTTCTTCACTAAAAATGACCTCATCGTTTCTATATTAGATAAGTGTTCTTATACATTGTTAAACTCTTTTAAAATAAGTAGCCTGCTGTTATTCAGATTTGATTAAGCTTAACAATTAAATCATCACACTGTTTCTTAAGAGTTTCATAGTTTTTCAGACAAATTTTAGTGCAAGTTTTATCATTGTATACCTCAGAGTCTAAAAACGCCATTAGAGCCAAGTTTATCTGAACCTGTTCTTCTGCCATATCACTCTAGTCAAAACCTACACCATCTATAGCTAACATTTCCTTTGAAGATGTGCCTTCATTGTTTCCTTACTTCCTAGTGTTGTCTTGATATTTGAACTGACCCTCTTTTTTCCTTGGTGCTCTACATTTCCTAGCAAAGTGTCCCATCTTGTGACAGTTGAAACACTCTACCTTGGATTTATCATACCCAACAGTGTCATTAGCATTAGTGAAAATTTTCTTGCCTGTTCTCTGAAAGTACCTTTTTGCCCTCATACTTAGCAAAGAGAGCTGCCACTTCAAATCCATTACTTCCAAATCATCTTCATGAATTTGCTCTAAGTTCTGTTGTAGGAGATTAGAACCATTAGGATTCTCAACCATGAAAGCATACACAGTATTATCACTGAAGTTAGCAGTACTAACTTGAGGACAAGCAGTGTTAATATTAGGGCTAACAGTACTAACTTCATATGCAGGATTTGCAGTATTAACATCATTAGTACTGCTAGTTCTTAGAGTAGTAAAAAAGGCTAAGTTTTGAGCACCACTACTTGCACCAACAGACTTCTTTACATCTTGTTCAACAATTTTGAAGTTGTTGTACAAATCATCAATGCTCATTGTTTCAATATCAACCTTATTCATCCAGACTACAACATGAGTATTCCACTCAGGAGGCAAGCTTCTCTGAAATTTTGAATTTAAGTCTTCTTGAGTGATGACCATACCTAAAATTGCAAGCCTACTAACAATCTTCTGGAGCCTGTTAAAGATGGAGTCAAGAGACTATGCTCTTGATGCACTAAAATTTTCATATTGTTGCTTCAACAGTGTTTTCTGTGTTTTCTTAGTGGCTTCATTACCTCCAAATAGTGTTTCGATAGCAGTAAACATTGTTTTAGCATCATTGTATTAACTGAAAGTAAGTTGATGTTCATTGGGAAGAGCCATGAGTAGCAAGCTTCTAGCCTTCACATCATTCTTCTTGTTCGCTTTCTCAACAAGTTATAGGTACTGACATCTTTATAACAGAAGTACCATTCTCTTGTGTTGTTTGTGGTATAAATACCCATGAGTTACCATTCTTTATGACCTCCCATAGAGCATAGACTTGTACATGGAAGTATTGCTTGATTCTAATCACCCACATCTCATACTCACCAAGTTTGAGTATGGGTAGCTTAGCATTAGTATTACTCTGTGCAGATTCAAATTCCATAACTTCTAGATCAAAGTTTTTTGAACAACAAGGCTCTGATACTCACTTTTTGATCCAACTAGATCTGCAAACCCTTGTTAAAGGTTTTTTGTATTGAATAGATTCAAGACAACTATGCTAGAAACTTTGTTGATACTATAGAGTATGCGAAATCTACTCTTTAATACTTAGAAGAATATCTATGTAATAGTAAACTGTGATGCAGTAGAATGAATGAACAAAGAATATAACCAAAAAGCTTCAATATTATTGTGATGAATAATACGAGTACTCTGTCTAGTACTAGGGTTTACAACCTTGAAGCTATGAATATGTCTATCGTGATGTTTACAACCATAACCTAAGATCTCCTTTTATACACCAAGGAGTCCTTTACAAGATAACTACAAATCTTTTAAACTTCTATAAGATATCAACATATCTTCTAATTATATAGGATATACATTGAATCATTCCATACATATCACAAAACACGCTTTTATCTCTTCAACAGTTGTAATCTTCATGCTGCAGTACAAAGTCCTCCAGCAGTACTAAGTTTAGTACTAGCAGTACTAACTGTCTTCTGGCAGTACTAACTAGTTAGTACTGTTAGTTATATCTTGAGCAGTATTAAGTATTGGCTTGGCAGGACTAAGTGTGTAGACATTTAATTCCCAACATACGATAACTATAAATAGAGGCCTCATTCAAGCTATTCCGACATCACTTCCTCCACAGCCAATTGAAGAGGCGACAAAGGCTTCCAACCTTCAAAGAATTCCACATGGAGTCCAAGGAAGATCACACCTTACTTACTTTTTGTATTTAATTGTTCAAAAATGCATATTGTAAGAATTATAAGTTTTTAATCTATGATTTCTTATATCTCTTACTGTGTTTCCGTTACCATGAGCGGCTAAGCACTTAAAGTGCTAGCCTAGTTATGAATTTACTTTTGTTATGATTGTTTCCTGTTAAATTATGGTTTCATTAGATATTCCTTGACTATCGTGTAATCCTGGGTTTTGGTAGCATGGGTGATTTAGACCTAGCTTGCCCCATTAATAGATTACCTTGTCCTGATGGGATCCAATGGGTACTAGGGAGGATCACTAACTCTTTACCTGGTGTAGGAACTGATCGGTCATCGCACAAATTACTCGATACTTAAAAAGCACATGAACTCTTTTAGAGAGGGTAAATAATCTTTACAGGTTATTAGATATGTTTTGGGAATAGTTGGGATTAATCACTACAGCCTGGATAACCTACCTTACAGATGATTCAGGGCTGATTTAGAATCGCAGGGAGTATATGATAGATGGTATATGCACATTCAAGTCTATCGACCTTAGAAACCAATAATGAAACCATAGTTTGACATTGCACAGGTGAAGGTTATCAAACACAGAATCACTTAGATGATTTATGGATTTCTAAAGAGAGAAAGTGGTGGGAGAGTTTTCTAGAGAGAGAAACCAAAAAAGAAAAATGGATTGAATAAAATGAGAACAACCAACCTTCTCCAAAGCTAGGAGAAGGTATTTATACCCCGTACACATTCGGTCAACACGGGGACTTTCGTGCGTTGACACGGTCAGATTAGCTACGAGCTATTTATTGATATATTAGGAGACAATCTCCCCTAAAGGGAGGTCACTCTAATTTTCAAAAATTGATCCTAACATTCTATGAATGTCTTTAATATTTGCTCGTAGACATGATTTCTTTGATCTTTATCTTGTGAATGTGAAGTAGTAATCCTCAGACTTTTAGACATTAGCTTGGCTTTTATGTGATCTTTGAGCTTCTTAGAGATCATCATCCAATCATAATCTCCAAACATCATCTTATGATCCTTTTGTTATCTTGTGTACTTGTGAATTTTGGAATGATATGCTCACACTTTTCTTGATCTTAAAAGCTTGAATATTCAGAGTTGCGAAAGCTTTGAAACAGATACTTGAGCTTTCATGATGTCTTTGAATGTGTTGATTGAGTATGAGCATGTAGTTATGAACTTGACTATGCATCTACTTTATTGTACCTGAAATAAAACAGTTAGCAATAAAGGAAAATTGATTTGAAAAACCAATCGACGTGTCACTTGTGAAACTGTTTTTGTAACACATCGAGAGTTTTAAACTTTTGTCAAGATTCATTAACCGTCAATTCATATACTAGAACAAGTTTGATTCATGTAGAATCGCACCATTGTTTCTTTCTAGTTGACCCAAGTTTGATCCATTAAGGATCTCATAAGTTACCTACCAAGAGCTTGTTTGATGTTGGCTCAAGCAGGATTTCCATCTTTATTGTGAGTACTTAAACTCACTTGGATGTTCTGGCAAGATCATAAGGATAATGCATAGGACTCTTAGGATATTACTTGTTTTCACATGGTGTGAAAGATAAGTATATTTTGGAATATTGTCCTAATGAGAATTATGGATGATCTCTTGGCTCTAGACTCAATAGTGCTTTTTGGTTTTAATGATCGGAGGCTGGAGCTGAGAGCCACCTTATCAATATCAACTTACTCAGAGTGAGAAAGTCGATAGAAATGCATTAATCTCTGTGAAAAACAAAACAATTGTCTATTGAGAGACCTTGAGTGGATAAGGGGTTGTGCATTGCATCACTGGGTCTATGATGTCAGTCTTTAATGTCAGCAATCATCATAGTGATTCTGAAAGTAGATGTATTGACCCGGTTTTTGCCTATGTGTATGGAGGGCTTCTTTTTTTTCACCCTTTATCGGTACAATTCTTTTTCATTCTTCAACCACTTCAGTGCTTACCAAGACTTCATGACTAGTACCTTATTAGGTTTGTTCCAGTACTAGCTCCATCTCAATCGGCACTATTCCCTTATTCTCACTATTACTCCTTTTTATATCATACCTAGGACAACTACACTATTAGTGGATTGTCCTTGGGTAAGATCCCTCCGGTTCTGGCTGGATCATGGGAACAAATACCTATCCTTACCAACCTTATAACTCTGATAAAATTAAATGCATGGTCAGTCTTTTGGTACTATTCTCCTTGCCATAAAAACCAATTGAAAACTCAATCAAGGTACTTGTGTTATAAATATCAAAGCTTTTTATACCTCGATTGTTTTGGCTTTCCAGAAACTCTCCCCCTCAACATGTACATCTATAAACGAAGATGTTTAGCACATGGAGGATGGAGAACACACTTGAGTCCATAAAATCACATTTTACTCCTTTTTCATATTTTAATCACATTTTCTCCCCTTATCAAAAATTTCAAATCCTTGACATTTGGATATCAATTTATTTAAATATGTAAGAAAAACTTGGAAAAATGTGCCAATTATTCACAAGCCGTAAATGGAACATTTTAATGCTCCCCCTCAATATTTGAGGGATATATAAGATAGTGTTGAGTACAGTTTTTGAACGATTTTAAATTTACTAAGAAATTCTTGAAAATTTATACTCAAACACTATTTATATTAGCCTATATTAAAGTCTACACTACACATTTATATATTCACAAGATTATGTATGAGAAAAGACCTGAATATGTTCAAACCAAAAATGACACAGTCATTTAGTCCATGTTAGAAATCTGCAGTCCGTCTTGATACACTCCGTTTGGAAGTTGTCGTAGCTTCCCCTTGAACCAACAATCCTTTCATGAGTAGATTCAAAGCCTTCTTGCATTCCGCATTAGGAACACTTGATGTCTAACGCCCAAATCTTCAAAGTACACAATTTATTCGAAATCATAACACCAAATTCAATTAAGTCCCGGATGTCTAAATTTCTCCTAACACGATAGTGATAATATAAATTGAAACACCAAAGTCAACTAAGTCCCGGATGTCACAATTATTCCCTCTAAGTTGTCAAAATGAAAACAACTTAGTCAACTAAGTCCTAAATGTATGCATTTCTTCCGGCCATATTCTGACTAACTAAAGGAATCATCATACTTATCATACCTATATGTACCTCTTTGATCAAATATTTCTACTCCTTTTTAAAAATAAGCTTAGTAATGACCGTTAAAGGAAGCATTAATTGAATCAGTAACCAATCTCCTCACGCTAGAATAAATCTTCTGACAACACTTCCCCCTGGTATCTCAAATGATGCATACTAAAAATAACAAGATATCTCTTCCCCCATGGTCGGTTTGAAAATAGTGGCACCCTAATGTAACAATAAAAACACTGATTTATCTCTGCGTTATGACATTCGTCTCGGGAATGGCCTACAATTAAATAAGGCTATGGATTCTATCACGTGTAGTTGTTGTACCTTTCAGTGTATTTACTCCTTCCCCTTGATGTTTTCGATACCTCAGAATCAGAAAAATCTTATATGCACACATGCTTGAGATCGTGTTCGCAGAATTAATAAACTTAAATCTATCCCGTGAGAATCAGTTTCAAGGCTTTTTAAACTACGAAAGAATTTCCAAACATTCCTAAGTCTTTTTACAAACTATGACGCGTTGGCAATATTAGTCGTATGTAGTTTAAAGCCTGAATTCACTAAGTCTTCAATTGCAAATAAGTCCCTAAAGTTTGAAGCAAATGACATCTAAGGCACATGTAGTTAATATGAATTAACTCCCTTTAAATTGTTATCTGTCATTATCAAAAACTTCAACTGTTTAATCCTTGACTTATTTTGAAAGACCGTTTAAAAGATTATTTGACACTTTCTCCCCCTCAAATAATGACCCGTTTTCTATTTAAAGAGCTGTAGTCATTGTTTGAGTGGTCGAATTATCTTTGAAAATCTTTTCGTGATTACTGAAAATATTGATTCATTGTGAAGACAACTTTTTCCCAATTGAAATAAGATTTCTCTTATTTTGACAAATAAATGCACTGAAACGTACACTTATTCTTATGATGCATGGATATGAAATAATCCATGCCCAGGAAAAATTAATTACCCGTTGTCAGGAACAGCTGTCTTTTCGACGACATGCGTTCCTCAGATTAAAAAGCGGGTTGCAGTCAGAAATAACTGCAAGCCATTGTCATGAGCTCAAAACTTTGAATGTTTTGTTAGAGTAGCTCAATACCGAAAAGACTTCTCTTTTCGTTGCTAAGGAAAAATGCACTGAGATGTGTATTTTCCTTTACGATGAGGCCCGGGTTATGCACAGAAATGTACATAAGCCATTTTTTTTAATTTTTTAATTTTTTTTTTTTAATTTTTTAATTTTTTATATTTACAGGATGATGTTTGATGATAATATCAAGCAGTTATGTTTGTCAGAACCTCCAGTTCTGCTAGAGTCAAACATCTCATACCAATCCTTCTGACAAGATACAAAAACCGATCCTCAGGAAGGGCTTTCATAAATTAATCAGCTAATTGGTATTCAGTTCTGACAAAATATAATTTAATAATATCATTTTCAACCTGTTCCTTTATGAAGTGATACCGAGTATAGATGTGCTTTGTATGAGAATGTTGTACGGGGTTGCATGATATTGCTATGGCTGACTGAGAGTCGCAATACAACGGTATTTTGTTGTAGTTGAAGCCATAATCTTGAAGCTGTGTCCTTATCCACATTACTTGAGCACAACTTGCAGATAATGCCACATACTATGCCTCTGCTGAAGACATTGCAGTGCAATTTTGTTTCTTTGACATCCAGCTTACAAGTTTAGCACCAAGGAACTGTATCCCTCCAGAAGTGCTTTTCCGAGTATCAAGGCATCTGGCATGATCAGCGTCTGAAAATGTTATTAGTTCAAAGCCAGAATCCTTTAGTTACCAGAGTCCCATGTTAATGGTACCCTTTAGGTATTTAAAGATTCTTTTAACCTCCTTGAGGTGCTTTAGTGTTGGTCGTGCTTGATAACGTGCACAATAGCATACTGCTTGCACTAAGTCTGGTCTACTAGATGTCAAATACATGAGAGACCCGATTTTACTACGGTAATTAGATTGGTCTACGGGTTCTCCACTCAAATCTGCATCTAGTTTGGGTTTTGTAGGCAATGGTGTACCAATGGAGTGACAATTGTCCATAATATGCTTTTTCAAAATTTCTAAACCGTACTTGGCCTGATTGATGAAAATACCTTTTGGGGACTGGTGGATCTGTAGTCCTAAAAAGAACTTCATCTCCCCCATTAAGGACATTTCAAATCTACTGTGTTAGGAAAATATTGTAAACAGACTTAATACTGTTAGTATTAAAGTTAAGTCTGTTAGTAATAGTTAGTACTGATAGTTGTCAAGGGATAAATGCACTGATACACGTTTTAACACTTTCCTTTTCTCGGAAGGCGTTACACCTTTCTTTACTTTTTAGGAATAGGGCTTGAGAGATTGCCAGCAGACGACATTTGACTTTATAGGATCGAGGCTTGAAACCGTTTTGTTCATAACATCATCGAAGATGACGAACGAGGCCTACATTGTTTGTCCAAAAAAAATACATCTTTTGAAGCATGTTCATCAGATTTGAATTCCTTGAACTCCTAACGTATGAGATATCTAGGTTCTTTTTGGTAACCAAACTCTGAGTCTTTCCTTTTTAAAGGATTGACAGATGTACCATGCACTTGACGTTCAGAGTACCTGTACTAAAATAGAGTTTTCGATTGCATTCATATGGGTTAGTGATTTCACATTTGAACATTTGGAGGTTCATGTCAACTTTGGTTGTGTGCTAGCGTTGACATCTTTCCAATAGGTATCCACCTAAGACTAACAGTCTTGAAAATTCTATCCCGTTGGATTCACCTAAAGACAAGATTTGGGTTTGTTGGTTTCGTCATGCATAGCATCTCCTCCCCCCTTACCCACGGAAGATCTTATGAGAGAAACTTTGTCCTATTACCATCTGCCTACCAGGTTAATAAGTGTGGTTCTTTGGTTCAACGGGATTGTTGTTTCTGATCTTGAGGGACTAAACTTTAGCACGAGAATTTACCTTATTCAGGATCTTTGTTATACAATCATCATGATTTGTATTAAAGATATATTTATGATCAAAAATCGAAACAAAACAAATGTTTTTAGAGTCCTATAGATGATAACTAAAATTCCTAGAGTGATCTACTAGAGGCACACCATTTGAATTCCAACCACTACACTTAGATCCAGAGAGAAACTCTATATATGTTTTTCTGGGTTTGGTGTTACAAACATTAGGAGTGCAGTGTGTTAGAATAGAGTACGAGCTTGCTTACGAGTCGTCTCCTCTCTCCCAGCTACCCCCGCCCATCCACTATACGCCCCCCCTCTTAGAGGGTCCATCATTTCCCTAGATTAGGAATCCTGGTTTTATCTTGTGTCATTTTCCTAGCAATTTCTTAGAATGTACGCCATGAACCATATCATTAGGAACGTATGATTCTTTATGACTTATTCCTTAGAGTCAGTAGTTAGGTGCATTCACTGATGAGGTTATTGCCTGCAGGCGGATTCTCTAATTTAGGCAAATAATGAGGAGTGACTGTTTTTGACAAATCATTTTTCATATTGTTGTATATTCTGTAATTTTGTATATTTGTCTTTAATTATTTGTGTTTAATTGTTTGCGTATTTAATTGTTTGTCTTAATACACTGTCCTGGTCGAGAGCTGAATACGGTGTATCCACTTCCATCAGATACGGCGTATCTAATTCTTTGTCTAATACAGCTTATTCATTCAAACTAATTAATACGGCGTATCCACTTCTATTGGATATGGCGTATCGATCATCTGATAAAGTTCTTTTCCCTTCTTGAACTTAAAGCCTAATTTTTTTTTGTATACCTTTCTTCGCTGGTTCTACTGATAATTTTCTGGGTATTTTTCAGTAAGAATGACAAAGGTTATCAGAGGAGAGTTCAAGAAAATTAAGGATGTTAAGGTCAAAGATGTTTCGCTCACTTGCGATACACCACTTGAGGTTTTCAACAATGAAGTCAGTTGATTAAGCGGAATGTATGATGATTTATTCACATACGAAGTTGAAGTTGCTAACATCCCATGTAACACGAATATGGATGATGATTTGAAGCATGAAGCTGATAATGACATGGGATATGATTCGTCTGATGTTGCATTTACTGAATGGTTGGGATCAAAAATTTTCAACTACAAAATAATGGATCATTATATAATGAAAGCATTATGGATTTACACGATCAGAGGAGATGATAAGGTTGAGCTCTGATATGTGCTAAAACACACATCATTTGTACCCCGAAAAATGCTAATAAACGGACTAAAACACTAAAATATGGATAAATATGTTTCAAATATGTTTGTATTGTGTTTTTATGTCTTACATGTACAAAGGATTGAAAATAAAGCAAAAACGGTAATTTTCGAGTGACTTTCGACGATGTTTTCACATTTATCGAGGTCGAAACGAAGTCGTTAATTTTCCTCGATCACACCATTGGAAAGAGCATGAAATTACGAGTCCAACGGTACCGGCCTTTCATATTTGAACCTTTTTATTTTGAACCTTTTTCGTCCCTGTTTGAACCTTTAATACTAGTATAATTGAACCTGGCCAAAAGAGGGTTATATATTAAATTTGGTGTAATATAAATGAGACACTGCCTAGCGCAGTTGGTTTCATTGTATGAGTTAACACTCATACCAAGAGGTCGTAGGTTCAAATCGCAGGAGGGTTTATCGCCTCCACGCCACGTCAGCTGACACGTGGCACCACGTGGCATGCCACGTGGCGGACCCAGACCAGACCCGATCCAGACCCGGCCCAACACCCGACCTGACCCGGCCCAAGACCCGATCCAGACTCGACCATGACCCACCGGTTGACTGGCGGTCAACCACCGTTGACCGGTGATCCGGCGGTGGTCCGGCGGTGGTCCGCCGCCGTTGACCGTCGTTGGCCACCGTTGACTGCCGTCGTTGACCACCGTTGACCGGTGGTGGCTCCGGTGACAGCTGGCAAGCCGCGTGGCACCACTCAGGTGGTGATACATGGCACAACTAATGATTGGTACGAGGTTGCAGGTACGAGGTATTGTTCATATGAGGTGGCAGGTACGAGGTACTGTTCATACGAGGTGACAGGGAATGTCAGGTGGCAGTACGAGGTGGCGGCGGCTGGCCAATCAGAGCATGACACGTGTCCAAAACGCGTGATCCGAGGGTGCCAGGCGTGTGTCAGTCCGAGGTTGTCGTATGGAGATCCAAGGCAATAATGATGCGGTTGATGGAGAGCAAAAAGACTATAATACCCTCAGATCTTGCAATATGAGTGGTGGATGACCTAAAAGGATGAAAATACCCTGCATTTGTTTTTAAAGAATTTAACAGGTCCTCTGTGAAAAGGAAAATCGATAATGATGGGTGGGAGAATTTAAAATCTGGGAAGACCTTGAAGTGTTGGTAGTCTTGAAACCTCAATGACAGCTATTCAACATACAATCGTGCTCATTAAATCAACAATGGAAGAATCATTACGAGCAAATTTAGGGAGTTTCTCATTCTAATTCTTTTTGATTCCAGTATTTTTGTTTTATTCATACAACGAGGTCTGTTGTATAAGTCTAAGTGGGGGGATGAATTAGATGATTACTTATCCTATTTTTCACACTAAAATGCTTAAATTATGCTCAAATTTAAATATTTTTTCAAGCATACTTTTGTGAAATACACTTGAGACATAACACACACACATAATCCTTGGTTGATATTGTGAGATCTAGCCTATCATTTCCAAATGTTTACCCATAATTCCCAAAACTATGAGTGGGCCGTGATGTTGTAGACTTTTTAGACTTGGTTGGTTAAAATCCTATTCGAGACCGCAATGATAAGTTATATGGATTTAGATGGAGTAACTTGTTTAGTTGGTTATTCTTAAGATTACACCCAAATCGCCTTTTAATGTTTCTTATTAAACTAAAACTACAACAGGTTAGTTTTCCTCTGTTTTAAACCTTTTCCACTCTATACTTTAGAGTGATGATCATGAACAACCGTGGAGCCAATGCCTTAGAATTTACACAAATATTTGTTTTGTTACACCTTACACCGTAACTTACCCTGTTAGATTAAGTTTTGATTTACAGTTGCAAGTTGCTTAAAGTGTAAAGTTTTGTATGTCCCATGTCTTGTTCGTTTTACATTGTGGTGCGGTTGGAAATTTGCCATTACAAAATGGAGAAAGTATATTAGTAGTCAAAAATCATGTAATTTTACTACCATTACAATTATTGGTGAATTCGAAGAACGAAGAACTATCGAAGGATTATCCAGAATTATATGACGTAAGATGGTGAAACTAACGAGATTTTGAAGTAGATAAGTTAGCAAAAAAAAATCAAAAAAATGATGAAAAAAATACAAAAAGAGAGAAAGAAAGTTTGAAGATAATCGTTTCGCAACTATCGAAGGAATTACACAAAGGATCGATTATTCGTTGATACGTCTAAAAAAACAACGATGTATAGTATTGTATAAAGTGGAAGATATCGCCACTTTCCTTGTAGAGTTATGTAAGTTTTGAGATTGATTGGAAGTTGACCGGGTACGGGAACACCAAACTTAAGGTTGTGTTTTTTTTGATCTATGATCAAGACGATTTAAATAGTTGTGTCTTAATCATGGTAATGGTTGGGAAAAAAGTGTCTAGTAACTTGTATCTTAAGTCTTAATCTATGTTTTTCTTCCTTTTTATTTAACAATAATTTACTTCCCTCCCACTTGATGATTAGCCGCTGGTTTTACGCGAATGAGGATTTGTTCGAGCATGCATGTTTATTTCATTGTTACTGCCATGTATGCATGTCTTAGCTGCCTCGTTGGTTTACGAATTTCGGTGAAAGTTAGAAGGTTCCTACCCTATATCATTCTTCATCCTAACCGTTGGTTAAATTCGAATGAGGATGTGATGGAACACACATGTCTATTCCGTCGTTACGGGCATGTATGTGTGCTTCAGCTGCCTTGTTGGAGTGGTACTTCTGGTGAAATATTGAAGAATGATCAAACCGTAAGCCTTTCTATACAAAAACATATATTTACCTTTATAAACGTGTTACTCTTTAGCTTTAGCGGTGGAGATGTGTATTTGTAGGTTCCCTAATTCACACAAACATGTATAGATCTAGAGAGATCTAGAGAGAGAGAAAGTTAGAGAGAGAATGGTGAGATGGAAACTAAGGTTAACACACTTAAGAGTGTGTGGTTAAATTGGAATAGATTGCTTGCCTCTTCCAAATTAGAAGAGGTTATTTATAGTTATTAACAATACACTAAGGGATATGAGTACCGTTCAATACGAAAGTCTCCGTTTTAGATTAAAAACTACGAGCTATATTGAACAGTAAAATACATGGGGTGACCGAGTCTTTTTCTAATATCTAACAATCTCCCCCTAAGGGAGGTCACCCTTGAAAACACTAGACTTAAGCTCTTACAGCTTGCAGTCTTTTGATTCTTCATGTTACATCTAGTACTTTGTTGTAGTGATCTTTAGCTAACAATTGAGCTTGTTCACTTTGACTTAAGCTCTTCAATCTTCAGATTGATCTTATGTATAGCTCGTAAACGTATGATTTCATTGATCTGTATCTTGTGAATCTGAAGCAGTGAACTTTAGACTTTTAGGCTTTAGCTTGACTTGTATGTGATCTTTAAGCTTCCTTTGAGTCATCATCTCAATCTTAATCTCTATTCATCATCATGTGATCTTTTTCCATCTTGTTGAACTGTGTCAATTCGGGAATGTTATGCTCACACTTTTCTTGATCTTGAAAGATTGAATATTCAGAGTTGCAGAAGTTTAATAATGATACATGAGCTTTCATGTATATCTCCTTGAATGTGTCGTTTGTGATTATGAGGAGCACGCGGTTATGAACTTGATTTTGTTGGAACACGGTATCTCCATCTCCATCTTTAAATGTTCCTGTAATAAAACAGTTAGCAATAAAGAGAAAATTGATTTGTAAAAACAATCGATGCGATACTTTGCAAAAGAGTTTTGTAACACATCAAAAGTTTTATTTGTTTTCCAAAGTCCAATAACCGTCAATTCGTTATTACGGAACAAGTTTGAATAGCATGTAGATCGCACCGTTGTTGTTTCCAGTTTCACAAGTTTGAGCCATTAAGGATCTCCCAAGTCAACCTTCCATGAGCTTGTTGTGAAGTTGGCGTCAAGCAGGTTTTCCAATCTTTCACTGTGAATAACTTAGTTTCACTCGGAGGTCTGCAAAATCACATGGATAATGTGTAGAATCTTATGCTAAAAACTTGTATTCACAGTGTTGCTGAATAACACGTAAATTGGAATTGTCCTAACGAGATTAATTTGATGATATCTTGGCTCTAGACTTCAAAAGTGCGTTTTGATTTTAGTGATTCGGAGGCTGGAGCTGACTTCCTTTTCATACCGAATTACTCGGAGTGAGTTGAGTCAGTAGAGTTTAATGTTATAGTCTCGTGAGAATGAAACACAAAATCTTTTGAGAAATTGGATGTGGTGGGGAGGGTTGTGGGGCATTGCATCACTGGGTCTATGATGTCATTCAATGTCAGCTAGCTTCTTTGTGATTAGACAGGCATATGTATTGACCCGATTTCTGGCCTAAGTGTTTGGGGGATTTTTTTCTTTACAACCTTTATCCGTACAATTCTTTTTCCATTCGCAACACCTTCAGTGTACTTACCGAGATTTCATGACTAGTACCTTGTTGGGTTTATTCAGTACTAGCCCGTCTCAGGTCTGGTTACTATTTTCTTATTCTCATATTTAACTCCTTTTTATCATACCTAAGGGACTTCTAACACTAACTTGTGGATTGTCCCTGGGTAGTCCCTTCGGGTTTGCAGGATAATGAGACCAGTACCTACACCTTATCATCTCTTTTAACTTCGTTCAAAGTAAATACATGGTCATAGTCTTTTGGTACAGTTCACCTTGCTATAAAATCACTATTGAAAAACTCAATCAGGTACTTATGATTTAACTATCAAAGTGTTTAGTACCTGATTGTTTTTGCTTTTTAGAAAAGCTCCCCCTTAACATGTGCATCGGTAATCAAAAATGTTTAGCACATGTTGGTGGAGAATACACTTGAGTAATATGATCACATTACATATTTTAATCACATTTTTCTACCCTTATAAAAAAATTCAAATCAATCTGGACATTTTGGGATCTCAATTGATTTATAATATGTTATAAATCATTGGGAGAAAAGTGTGCCAATTATTCACAAGCCATGTTTGGAACATATTAATGCTCCCCCTTAATCGTTAAGGGATATATATGATAGTGCTGAGTACAATAATTTGAAAGATTTTGAATTTTCTAAGAAATTCTTGAAAATTTGTACTCAAGCACTATTTATATTAGCCTTTTTAAGCTCTACATTACAACATTTATATATTCACAAGATTTATATATGAGAGAAGACGCTGAATCTGTTCACAATCCAAAAATTTGCCATAGTCCATTTTGTCCATGTTAGCAATCTACAGTCTGTCTCGATACACTCCGTTTAAAAGTTGTCTTAGCTTCCCCTTGAACCAGCAATCCTTTCTTGAGTAGATTCAAAGCCTTCTTGCAATTCGCATTAAGAAGACTTGAAGTCTGACGCCCAAATCTTCGAAGTACACAATTAATTCGAAACCGCAACACCAAAGACAATTTAAGTCCCGGATGTCTAATTTCTCCTAACATGATAGTGATGATATAAATTGAAACACCAAAGTCAACTAAGTCCCAAAATTAACACTTTCTTTCTGGTTTGGATGCTGATAACGGAGGAATCATCATATTATCATACCAATATGTATACCTTGATCGAATTTTCTACTCTTACAAATCGGCTTGGTGATTGGTGTGAATGGAAGCATTATTGAATCAGTAACAATCTTCTCACGCTCTAATCAGTCTTCTGTCAACACATTTCCTGAGATCTCAAACTTGTGATGCTTACATTACGATGACACGATATTCTTCTCCTATGTGGTTGGAATAGCAGCACAGAAAAGTAACACAGATTGTAAAACACTGATTTTCTCTGCGTTTAAAGACATTTGTCCTTCCCTGAATGCGACAATTAAAATTAAGGCTATGGATTCTATCACGTTGTAGTTTGTAGTACCTTTCAGTGTATTTACTCCTTCCCCTTAATGTTTTTTATACCTCAGAATCAGCAAAATCGTATATGCACACATGCTTGAGATCGTGTTCGCATAATTAATAAACTTAAATCCATCCCGTGAGAATCAGTTTCAAGGTATTTTAAACTACGAAAGAATTTCCTGAGCTGACCCAGAAGCGGCAGATTCGGGTCTTCTTCTCTTTGCTGACCTACCCTGGTTTGATCCAGCTGAAGGGCCTTCATCATCATCATCGTCTTCATCATCATCACTATCATGCTTTCTCTTGTGGTCTTTAACCTTGACTGCAACTTCCTTATCCATGGCATCTTCATCTGCTATTAAAGCTTCCATAAGAGCATGGTATAGATGGTAGTTGGCAGGATTTCTGTTTGCAGTCTTGTTCTTATTCATGTGTTTGAAGAGAGCACTCTTTAGATCAAATTCTTCAAGAGCCACTTTGTCTGTTGACCTGATGGAGTAAGTTGAATCTTGTTTCTCCTCACCTTGTTCCCTTTTGATTCTGATAATCTCCTTTGGACTCTTTTCAGATTCTTGATTCTTGATGGACTCTGGGCCAGGCAGCACAGAGTATTTCTCGATTAAATCTGCAGTGTGTCGTTCAAGAATCTTAAGGAGAGCATCATCAAGTTTTGTTCCTAGATATTTATCAACAACCGTAGGAACTTGGGATTTGATTGAAGCCAAAACATCGGCAGAGTGATCAGTCTTCTTGACTTCAGACATCTCTTGCTCCAATCTTGCCACTCTTAGCTGAAGGGCGATGAATGGAGTGATTTCAGGGAGAGATGTGGTGATTGTTGTAGCTTCCGTGTTGATTGGTGGAGGAGAGACCAGTGACGACGGCTTAATAGATGAGACATCTGTGAAGGGAGCAATTACTGGAGGAGTTGACGTTACTGTCTGATGACTTGGATCAGGTATGGTGGAATCAGACTCCTCTATAACTTTAGATTTCTCCTGATCATCTTCGGTTGGTTTGTCATAAAGAAATTGATCCCCAAAGTTATAAGTGTCATCGAGATTTTTCATGGAAGACATAGAACCAGAATGACTTTCTGGATTTTCTTCGATGACACGTTCGTCTGTTATGAGCTTCAGGTTTTCATGAACCTTTGGGTAGGCTGTCGCGAGGAATTCATCATCCATGTGCTCAGGGTTTGGTCCAGCAAGAGACACATGTAATTTTCCAGAGTTTGATCCAGTCTGGTCTTCTTGCATGGGCTCAGGGTCTGGTCCAGACACAATTCTTGCATGAGTAGCATGAACTTCTCTTGCAACAGCTTCTTCTTCAGCTTCAGTTAAGCTGATAGATTTACCTAATTCCAAAGCTAAGTCTGGTTTAGGGACGATGTTGTCATGCAGGAGTGATCTCTAAGGCCTTCCGAAAAAGATCAGCACTCAGAGTAAACCATTTTTCATCAAGTTTGAAAGCTATAAACCCCAGTCTTTGCATCATGAGTCAGAGTATTCCAGAACAGCTGAATGTAGATAGAAGGGAATTTGCTGATGCAGTGAATGCCCTAACGAAGTTTGTGTTCTTGAAATATCAACTGAAATGTGGAAGATAGGATTCTTCTGCAACTTCTGTAGATCTTAGAGAAGGTTTCCCTTTCCAATCTGTAACTGTTCTGAGCAATGAAGGATCTGTTCATCTCATCTTGTAGGTTCAGGTGCAGGAATATTCTCTTCTGCCATCGTATCTGTTAAAGAATATCAACAAAGATAGACAAACATAGCATATAATCAATGTTAGATAAAGATGTTCGCCTTGAGTTTGACATGCCCTTGATATTCAGATTAGCACGAAGATATTCCACATTAGAGTCACTGGACATTGGGTTAAGTCAACATTGGTCAACCTTGGTCGATGGTCTAGAGATTATCT
Organism: Tanacetum coccineum; assembly: GCA_026074375.1. Classification (NCBI taxonomy): domain Eukaryota; kingdom Viridiplantae; phylum Streptophyta; class Magnoliopsida; order Asterales; family Asteraceae; genus Tanacetum; species Tanacetum coccineum. The sequence goes on along the minus strand of BQNB010011880.1, from coordinate 43,526 downwards.
GATAGGCTCAATGACAAGTTAACTAAGCCTGTATGAGAGTCAACAAGACAAATGGTCCTTTGGAATAGGCCTAAGAGGTTTATTGGGCTTATTGGGCCAAGACATGGACAATTAGCCTAAGACGCTGCCCAACAGATCACCAAACCGCCATGCAGTAGGTTAACATTCCGCCATCAAGAATATGCAACCGCTATCTAACATTAAGCAAGATCCAAGGCATTTTAGATTATCTTAATCTCCTAGCAGACAGATTTAACACCCTACAGACAGATTTAACACCTTACAGATTTAACACCCTACACTTTCACATTTGACCATTTTATACACATTCAAAGACCAAGATAAACCATTTTAATCACATTTAATTCACTATTCTCCCCTTCAAAAATTGCATATGCGATTGCCATTTTTGATCTAGTGAATTATAATACCAGCTAATGTACGTTGGTCCACTTAACTAACGAACAAGCATGGGAAAATATGAAGCTTGTTAACGAACAAGAAGATTTCTCTTCTTTTGAAGAAAAAGCGCACTGAAGCGTACACTCTCCTTTTCTTTGAAAAACTGGTTTCGTACAAAAGAATACGAAAGCCATCGACTTGAGCTAACAAACATTGAGTGTTTCGAAAGTAGCTCAAGACCGAAAAGATTTCTCTTTTCGTTATTAAGGATAAATGCACTGACACGTACACTTTCCTTTTCTCTGAAGGCGTACACCTTTCTTTACTTTAAGGAACAGGGCTTGAAGAGATGCCAGCAGACGCCATTTGACATTAAGGAACGAGGTTTGAACCGTTTTGTTCAAACGTCATCAAGATGAAGAACGAGGCCTGAACTGATGTGAACAGACATCATGAGACAATGAGGACCGAGGCTTGAACTGCTGTGATCAAGCGTCATCAAGATGAAGAACGAGGCCTGAACAGTTTTGTCCAAACATCTTTTGAAGCATGTTCATCAGATTTGAATTCCTTGAACTCCTGACGTATGAGATATCAGTCTTTTTGGTAACCAAACTCTGAGTCTTTCCTTTAAAGGATTGACAGATGTACCTGCACTTGAGTTAGAAGTACCTGCACTAAAATAAAGAGTTTGATTGCATTCATATGGGTTAGTGATATCATCATTTGAACCATTTGGAGGTTCACTGTCAACTTTGGTTGTGCTATCGGTGAACATCTTTCCAGTAGGTATCCACCTAAGACTAACAGTCTTGAAAATTCTACCCGTTGGTTTCCACCTAAGACAAGATCTAGGAGTGTGTGGTTTCTCATGCACAGCGGAAGACTTATTGAGAGAAAACCTTTGTCCTATACCATTCTGCCTACCAGGTTTATGAGTGTGGTTCTTTGGTTCAACGGGATTGTTGTTTCTGATCTTGAGGGACTGAACTTTAGCACGAGAATTCACCTTATTCAGGATCTTTGTTATACAATCATCATGATTTGTATTAAAGATATATTTATGACAAATCGAACAAACAAACTGTTTGGAGTCTAAGAAGAAACTAGAATTCCTAGAGTGATCTACTAGAGACACACCATTTGACATTCCACCACTACACTTAGATACAGGAGAACTCCTATATATGTTTCTAGGTTTTGGTGTACAAGCATTAGGAGTCGTGTGTGCTTTAGTAGAGGCCCTTAATCCTATGATTAGGAATCCTGGTTTTGTCTTGTGTCATTTTCCTAGCATCCTCTAGAAAGTACGCATGAACCATATCATTAGAACTATACGATTCTTTATGACTATTCCTAGAGTAGTTAGGTGATGAGGTTTTGCAGTTGTAGATTCTCTAACTTTAGGCAAATAATGAGGAGTGGCTGTTTTTGACAAATCATTTTTCTCATCAACTTGGGAGGCAAACCGTGGTCTTGACATTCTAGGTCGTTCAAACGTAAACACATTCGGTTGTCTAACAACTAAATGGTTTCTAGATGGTTGTAAAGGCGGCTTCCCTAAGATTGATGCTTTGGCAAACTTAGAATCTACGATATTTCCTTTTAACTTTCTAAGTTCATTTTTTATTGCCGCATTCTGCAAAAACATTTTCCTGAAAATTCAGAGTTTTTAAAATCAGCATTTATCGACAGACTTTTTGACTTTATTTGAGATATTAAGAGTCACTGTTGTCTTTATCTGACGCGTGTCTTTTTTAAATTGTATCATAAAGTTCTTTGTAAGTCTATTTCAAATTGCTCTTTTTCTTTATGTAATTGCTCATTTGACATGCAAGTAATTAGCAACCACTATGTTCTAATTCGATGTGAATAGTTTCAATTACATCGATGTCATTTTTAACTTTGGCTTCATTACTTGCTTCCTTCACACTTTTAATTTGATTCTTCAAGTCGCAAATTAGTGTGGTTTTGGCCTGTAGCTGAGCTTTCAAATCATTTATCACAAAAAATTCATGAAATTCAGGATATTCCTTATTCTTACATGGTTTGTTACTATGAAAACTTTCTTCCTTTTGTTGTATTAAAATGTCAAGTGAAATACAAGTTTTTCAAGTTGTAAAAATAGTTTTAAAGTTCATTGTAAACTTCCATACATAAAACCATATCTTTCGTTTTGAGAAGCTCAAATTAAGCAATGCATCGATGGTCAATCTCTCCTCCCATATGACACATATTTGTTGAAGTAGGAGTGGTATTGCTATCAATAAGTTAGGAATAAATCTTCACAAGACTTAATACTGCCAAGGTATAACTAACAGTACTAATGGAGTTAGTACTGCCAGTACATACTTAGTACTGCAAGTGTTAGTTAATTTGCTAGAGAAAGAGTTAATATGCTGATGGTTTAAAGCTGCTGATTGAGATAAGTTAGCATGAAGACTTATTATGGGTTGTTGTAACTGATCCTAAAGATTAGGTAGTTAGCCTTTTGTAAAGCGACTTCTTGTGTTCTATAAAAGGTGATCTAGGTTTTAGATAAAATATTTTACTTTTTATCATTAGACGTTTACTTTCAGAGAAAGATTTGTGATAGCTTCAAGGTTGTAACCCCAGTACTTCAAGAGTACTCGTATTATTATTCTAATAATATTGAAGCAGTTTGTTATTACTTCATTGTTTGTTTGTTTATTACTGTTCCATTGATAAACATCTCTAGAGTATCAAAGTGTAGATTCCGCATACACTTTGGTATACATACAAAGTCTCAACCATTGTTATTTTGGATTCATCCAAGGTAACAAACACTTTACTACGTAAAGAATCGATCAAGGCGTGGGATCATCAAGTGGTATCAGAGCCTGTGCTTTGAGAAACTTTGATCTAGGAACAATGGAGTTGGAAAATTCTCAAAACAATGCATTGGCAAAGCTTCCCATGCTCAAACTAGGAGAGTATGAGATGTGGGAAATCAGGATCAAGCAGTACTTTTAGATCCAAGATTATGCGTTATGGGAGGTAATAGAAAATGGAAATTCGTGGGTACCTATTCCTGTTACAGCACCAGAATCTGGTCCATCAACAACATTGAAGATGACTGTGCCCTCTACTGCTGAAGAAAAGATTTGCAAAAAGAATGATGTAAAGGGCTCGAATGTCTTTGCTCATGGCACTGCCCAATGAGCATCAACTTACCTTTAACCAGTATGTTGATGCTCAATCAATGTTTGCTGCCATTAAAGCTAGATTTGGAGGGAATGAAGCAACAAAGAGGACTCAGAAGGCCCTACTGAAGCAACAGTATGAAAACTTCAATGCTTCAAGCTCAGAATTCACTGGTTTTATCTTTAACAGGCTTCAAAAGCTTGTTAGTAGGTTGGCAATTCTGGGTGTAGTTACTCCTCCTGAAGATCTAAATGTTAAATTTTTGAGGAGTTTACCTTCTGAGTGGGATACTCATGTGGTAGTCTAGATGAACAAACCCGACTTTGATTACTATGGGTTAGGAGTTGATTTTGTACAACAATTTTAAAATTGTTGAACAAAAGGTTTAAGAGATCTACTGGTGCTATCAATGATGAAAAGAACTTGGCATTTCTAACCACTACAGGTGCAAGCAGTATTAATAATATTAATACTGTTAATCCTGAAGTTAGTACTGGTACCACCAAAGTTAATACTGCCAGTACTGAAACTAGTACTGCTAGTTTTAGTGATGCCACAGTTTATGCCTTTTTGTCCACTCAACCACAAGGGTCTCAACTAGTTCATTGAAAGAATTGAGTCAAACTCATTGTGATGATTTGGGAAGGATATGGATCTAAAGTGGAATATGGCACTACTAATAATATAGAGCATGAGGGCAAGAAAGTTCTATCAGAGAACTGGAAGGAAGATCATCATTGATGGAAGCAGTACTGCTGGTTATGATAAATCAAAGGTAGAATGTTTCAACTGTCATAAAATGGGTCATTTTGCCAGAGAATGCAGAGTACCAGGAGTAAAGGACACAGAAAATTGAATCCACAGGTGGCTCATCAAAGGCAGTAAGATTGAAGATGCTTCTGTAAAAAGCAATGTGTGCTTTTGATGGTGCTGGATTTGATTGGGTGGACATGGCAGAGGTAGAATTTAAAGCAATATGGCTCTTATGGCATTCTCAGATTCTGAGGTAACAAATGATAAATCTTGTTCTAAATCTTGTTTGCAAAATTATGAAGCTCTAAAGAAATAGTATGATGATTTACTTGCTAAATTAGATGATACAGGTTTTAAAGCTTCTACATACAAAAGAGGTTTATCAATATTAGAAGGTCAAATTCTTAAATATAAAGAATCTGAAGTTCTTTTTTCTAAGGAAATTGCTTTGCTTAAAAGAAGTGTAGGTCACAAAGAGTATCTAATGGGATTACTTAGGACTGAACTTGAAAAGTTAAGGATGTAAGGTGGGATTGGAAGTTTAAAAATTGCAAAGTTTGAAAAAACATCAAAAGACTTAGATCAATTATTAGCAAGTCAGATAACTGACAAAAGCAAAAAAAGGGTTTTGGTTATAATGCTGTCCCTTCACCTCATCCTTTGATTCTAAATAGACCAACATCCTTAGACTTATCTTATTCAGGTCTAGAAGAATTCAAACAACCTGAGGTAAATGAGTATGGTCCTAGGGATTCAAGTGTAAAGCCTACCACTGGTTGTGATAAAGAGTCAGATAATTCTAAGGAGAATACTGATGGGAAATATTTTAAAAGCAACACAAAAGACTGATTCTAAAACTAGCTCACTTAAGGTAGAAAAAGATTGGAAAGAAAAGTTTTTCTGTCCTGCTAATCAAGTTAGGGAAGAAGAACCTAAGAAAGCTAGAGAGAATAATGATGCTCCAATCATTGAAGATTGGGTGTCAGATGATGAGGATGATGTTGAGCCTATCCCTAAGGTTGAAAAGAAAACTGTTATACCTACTGCTACTAAGAAAGAGTTTGTTAAACTTGAAACACCAGTTAGGAGGTCAGTTAGGTATGCAGAAATGTACAGGTCACAAACAGTCTAGAGTGATTCCAAGAAATTGGAATGGTCAAAATCCAATCAATTAGAATACTTTTTTTAATAACAAGGCATGTTTTATCTGTGGAAGTTTTGATCACATTCAATACAGTTGTCCTAATGTTCACAAACATATGGTTCCAAGAGCAGTCTTAATGAAGACTGGCCTAAAAACTGTTAATAATGCAAGGCCTGTTAATACTGTTAGGTCTGTTAACACTGCCAGACCTTTTAGTACTGCTAGGTCTTTTAATACTGTTAGGCCTTCTTATACTGCTCACCCAAAATCAACAGTTCATTATGCTAGACCAAGGACACATTTTCAAAATCAAGCACAATCAACTGTTCAAAGGCCCTTTTACAAGAGAACAACATTAACAAAAAGGTCTCATAATCAAATGTTAATACTGTTAGGGCAAGGTGATTTAATGCTTTAAGGGGGGGGGGCCCTCAGCATGTTGGGTTTGGAAACCCATCAAACCCAATGGTGCATCATGGTTCTTCGAACAAATATAATTACAATTGATGCCGAGCAGATCCAAGTCAGTAATGCTTGGGTCCCAAGATAACTAACTTAGAAAGTTTTGTGTGCAGAGTAATTCACAGCTAAATGATAAAGGATTTGTTGATAGTGGATGCTCAAGGCACATGTCTGGAAACATAGCCCATCTTTCAGATTTCAAAGACTTTGATAGAGGATATGTTACTTTTGGTGGAGGAGCAAATGGAGGCAGAATTACTGGTAAAGGTACTATTAAAACTGATAATAAATAAAAAAAATTGATTTTAATGATGCTCATACTTTGTCAAAGAGTTAAAGTGTCACTCTTTAGTGTCTCACAGATGTGTGACAAAAAAGAACTATGTTCTTTTTACTGACTCTGAATGTCTTGTCCTATCTCCTAATTTTAAGTTGCCTGGTGAAAATCAGATACTTCTTAAAATTCCTAGGACAGGATAACATGTATAGTTTTGATATTGAAAAACATAGTTTCCTAAAGATGTTTAACTTGTCTAGTTGCAAAGGCTACATCTGAGGAATCAATGCTCTGGCATAGAAGGCTTGGTCATGTCAATTTTAAGAATATTAATAAACTTGTCAAAGAAAATCTTGTAAGAGATTTGCCTTTTAAAAGATTTGAGAATGACCAAACTTGTGTTGCCTGTCTTAAAGGCAAGCAACACAGAGCCTCTTGTAAGACCAAGGCCCTTTAGTCCATTCCTAAAGCATTGTTTTTGCTGCACATGGAATCATTGGTCTAATTTTTGTTAGTAGTCTAATGCATAAAAAAATACTGCTTGGTAGTTATGATGATTATAGTAATTTTCATGGGTTTTCTTTTTAAGTAACTGAGGATGAAAACTAGTGAGATACCTTAAAAACTTTTATCAAAGAGGTAGAAAACCTAGTGGATAAGAAAGTTAATATAATCAGAAGTGATAATGGGACAGAGTTTAAAAACAAAGTGATGGATGATTCTGTAGGGAAAAAGGTATCAAAAGAGAATATAGTGTAGCAAGGACACCTCAGCAAAATGGTGTAGTTGAAAGGAAGAATAGGACTCTCATTGAGGCTGCTAGAACAATGTTAGCATGACTCTAAGTTACCTACAACATTTTGGGCAGAAGCATGTTTATACTGCTTGTATTGTACAGGAATGGGTCTTAATAGTCAAGCCTCATAATAAGACTCCTTATGAATTGTTTAGAGGTATTAAACTAGCTATATGCTTCATGAAACCATTTCGATGTCATGTTACTATTCTCAATACCTTAGATAAGTTGGGCAAGTTTGATGGAAAAAGTGATGAAGGTTTCTTTGTTGGATATTCCTTAAGTAGCAAAGCTTTTAGGGTATACAACATTAGAACTAGAAAAGTTCAGGAAAACTTGCATATTGGATTCTTAGAGAATAAGCCTATGATAGAAGGAAATGGTCCAAAGTGGCTGTTTGATCTTGATTCTCTAACCCAATCAATGAATTATGTACCAGTGGTTGCAGGGACTTTTTCTAATGATTTGCAGGTATACAAGGATTTTCTGAGTCTAGCACATCTTCTCAACAAGATCAAGATTGGATTGCAATGCCAATTTGGAAGGATGCTTCATATTTTGGTGATGCTTCACCAAATATTGTTGATGATGCTCAAATAGAAGATAAAGATGAGTTACATGATGAAGTTGATGCTACAGAAGAGTCTCATGATGGTAGCAATCTTCAGAATAATGGTACTGCTGATAAACAAGTTAATACTGCCAGGCAATAAGTTAATACTGGTAGTAGAGAAGTTAGTACTGCTCTCCCTGAAGTTAATACTGCTACTCCTGAAGCCTTGGTAGGACTTAGTTCTGCATTTGAAGACTCACATATGGAGGACCAAGAAATTGAATTGGGGAACATTCCTCAATCTTATGAAGTCCCTACAAACTCTCATACAAGAAATTCACAAAGATCACCTACTTGAGATTGTGATTGGTGATGGTTCAGTCATCTATTCAGACAAGACGGATTGAAAACTTCTTACTCAGAAAAGGATTTCTTAGTGCTGATTATAAGGGACGTCTCATCAGGATCTTCATACATGTCTTTTTGTTTGCTTCCTCTCTCAGGAAGAACCAAAAAGAATTTCTCAAGCTCTTAGAGATCCAGCATGGGTAGAAGCAATGCAGGAGGAACTTCTTCAGTTCAAACTGCAAAAGGTCTGGATTCTTGTAGATTTACCTAAAGGTCATAGAGCAATTGGTACAAAGTGGGTCTACAGAAACAAGAAAGATGAAAGGGGGATTGTCATCAGAAACAAAGCAAGACTTGTTGCTCAAGGACATACACAAGAAGAAGGCATAGACTATGATGAAGTCTTTGCACCTGTGGCTAGAATAGAGGCAATAAGAATATTCCTGGCTTATGCTTCTTATATGGGTTTTATGGTCTACCAAATGGATGTCAAAAGTGCCCTTCCGTATGGTCAGATTGAAAGGAGTATAGTATGTCAACCTCTAGGGCTTTGAAGATCCTTGACCATCCTGATAAAGTCTATAAGGTAGTGAAAGCACTATATGGCCTCCATCAAGCACCAAGAGCTTGGTATGACACTTTGGCCACTTATCTTTTGAGCAATGGATTTCAAAGAGGACAGATTGACCAAACCTTGTTCATCAAAAGACATAAGGGACATATCTTGCTTGTTCAAATCTATGTAGATGACATTATCTTTGGATCTACAAAGAAGGAATTATGTGATGAGTTTGAGAAGCTTATGAAGGATAAGTTTCAAATGAGTTCTATGGGAGAACTCACCTTCTTTTTGGGATTACAGGTCCAACAGAAACAGAATGGCATTTTTATCAGTCAAGATAAATATGTACATGAGATTTTGAAAAAGTTCAACTACTCAGATGTGAAGTCTGCCTCTACTCCAACAGATTTGGAAAAGCCTTTGGTTCAAGATGGAGATGCTGCTGATGTTGATGAACATCTTTATAGATCTATGATAGGCTCTTTGATGTACCTTACAGCATCCAGGCCAGATATCATGTTTGCAGTATGTGCATGTGCAAGGTTTCAAGTTTCTCCAAAGACATCCCATCTCTTAGCTGTCAAAAGAATCTTTAGATACCTTAAAGGCAAACCATCATTAGGCCTTTGGTATTCTAAGGATTCTCCATTGGAATTAGTTGCTTACACTGATAGTGACTATGCTGGAGCTACACAAGATAGGAAGTCAACAACTGGAGGTTGTCAGTTTTTGGGAAATAGACTGATCTCTTGGCAATGCAAGAAACAAACTGTAGTTGCCACTTCTACAACTGAAGCTGAATATGTGGCTGCTGCAAGTTGCTGTGGACAGGTTCTCTGGATCCAAAACCAACTATTGGATTATGGGTACAATTTCATGGATACTGTTATTTACATTGATAATACTAGTACTATATGCATAATAGAAAATCCTGTTCAACATTCTAAAACAAAACATATAGAGATTAGGCATCATTTTATAAGAGATTGCAATGCTAAAAAGTTGATTCAAATGGCTAAAATTGACACTCAACATAATGTAGCAGATCTTCTTACAAAAGGTTTTGATGCTGGTAGATTTCAGTACTTGGTCTCAAGTATTGGAATGCTCAATCCCTAATGCCCAAATCTCTTGTTTGTTTTTGTAAAGTTTGTTCCAAGTTAGTACTGATAAGTCTGTGTAAATTAATATTGCTATGTGTGCATTGTGAGCCAAAAAGAATAGAGAGAATTGGTGAGCCTAAAAACAGAAAGAGAGTTGTGTGAAAAATAGATAGAGTGACAAGTGAGCTAAAAGAATTGAGAGATAATATGTGAGCTTAAAAATAGAAAGAGAGATTGTGTGAAGTTATTTTTGAGTAATACAAACTTTGGAGTTTGTACTACTTAAGGGTGGAGAAGTTAATACCGCTAGGCTTATTTTAGTACTGCTAGACCAATTTTAGTACTGCTGGATGACCGTTAGTACTGTTTGGGTCTAACAGATTTTTCATTAATTAATAGAGCCGTTGAGATATTTTTGCCAAATTCCTATGATATAGGGGTTTGACCAATTGGACTTTCGTGAACTATCTATATATACGTTTGTTTTAATCACGATAATCTTAATTTCTTTAAGACGGTCAAACCATATCTCTATGTTTCTCTATTTAAATCGTAATTAACTTTCTCCAGCCTTCATATATTCATCCACGATCATATCCCACTCGATTACTCAAACTTCAGTATTGCAAACTTGGTTTTTTGTAACAAGCACAACATGGTTCGCGTTCTTAGAAAAAATCTTCAGGAAGTGTAGGGTTCATCACAATCATCGATTTAATAAATCGGAAGTCACCATTTGCTATGTACTGACAAAGAAGCCAGATGTTTGTGTCTCATTTATCAAACAATTTTGGAGGTCTGCTGAAGTTTCTACTGCTGAAAATGGAGAAGTCCAGATTACTGCTACTATTGATGGTCACTCAATGACTATAACTGAGGGATCTTTAAGACGCTTCTCAAGTTTGGTGTTATGTGGTATTTATTTATTCCAATCGAAGATCCTTTGAGCAATTGGCGCTTATGGGATATCCACACACATGTACTCAAGAGAAGTTAACTTTCCAAAAAAAGGTGGGGGGAGGGGGAGTTGCTTTTCACCTCAATGGAGGTTTCTTATCCACTCTATTCTTCATTGCCTTAGCCCAAAGAAGACTGCTTGGGAGCAGTTTAGTAGTAATATTGCCACTGCCCTTATATGTTTAGCTACCAATAGGAAGTATAATTTCTCTAGGATGATTTTTGAGCATATGGTGTCCAATATCTCTAGTCCCCATAAGTTTTTGATGTACCCTAGATTCATTCAACTATGTCTAGATATGCAGAGAAACCAGCTTCAACAACACACAAGATCATATCCTGTACCCTCTCTTAGCATGAAAGTGTTTAACAATATGAAGAGGCCTACCAAGGGATTTTCAGGCCAGGAGGTTGCTCTATTCCCCACTATGCTAGATGTTACTGAACCTTCTACTTCACCTTCCCGAATCACATCTTCACCTTCACCCTCACCTGACACTTCACCTTCACACTCACCTGAACCTTCAACTCAACACTCACCTGATAATACCACTGCTGCTGCATCACAACCATCACCAACCCAACCATTACCAACACATCCATCACCTGGAGCAGAACACCATTTTCCTACACCCAATGAATTACCTCTCCATGCTGTTCACTCACATGGAAGTGATGAGGGTAGCTTGAAACTTAATGAATTGATGAATTTGGTTACCAAACTTTCTGACAGGATTGGAGCATTGGAGGATGACTTGAAGAAGACAAAGAAAACCTACAGTTCTGCATATACTAAACTTATTCTCAGGGTCAAGAAGCTAGAGTCTCAAATAAAGACTGGGAAAGCAAGGAGAAAAGCTAGGGTTGTTCTTTCAGATGATGAAGTCCTTGAAGATGATTCTTCCAAACAGGGGAGGAAATTATCTGATGCAGAGGTTCAAGAAAAAGCAAGTACTGAAACTGAACTATTTATTCAAGAAGTGACTCCAACTGAAGTCATTCAAGCTCAAGAAGGCAGTGAGAAAGGAAGTGATGAAGTTAGTACTGCTGGTGCAAAGAAAGGTACTGCTAGTGAAGAAGTTCAAAGAGTTAGTACTGTTGAGGTAAACCTTAGTACTGTTGGACAAACTGTTACTTATACAAGAAGGAGACGCAGACAAAGGTCAAGGGGGACCCCCCCCCCAAAAAAAAAAATAAAAAGGCCAAGGGTAAAGCCATAATGATAGAGTCTGAGACCCAAAAAGAAGTCTAAGAAGGAGCTTTAACAAGAAAGGTTGAGTTTGCTAAAGCCTCAGACTTGAAGCGCAAATGAATGAGGAACAATGGCTCAAATTGCAAGAGAAGAAGAGATTGGACATGACAATGGGATGAAAGGAAAGTCAAAGAGCTTGGCTGAAGCCAAGTCTACTAAGCAGATAGATTGGAATGATCCTTTAGTCATAAGGTATCATACTCAAAAGATGAAACCAAAGACAGTTGCCCAAGCAAGGAAAAATATGATCAAATATTTGAAGAATCAGGGGAACTACAAGATTCGTGACTTCAAGGGAATGTTCTTCAATGGAAGATTTAGGGTCATATCTTTGAAAAGTTTGGGATTTTAATCAAAATATTGACCTTATGGATGTAGTGCATGGAAGTGAAAGAAGAAAGTCTCTTGAAAAGTCTCCTGAAAAGATGAAGTCTGCTGAAAAGTTGGAAGAAGAAGATGTGGCTACTCAGAAGGTAATGAAAGAAGTCTCTAAAGAAACTGGAGCAAAGAGAAAGAAATCTATTCCTAGGAAAAGCACAAGGAAGAGACAAAAGATGGAGGAAGATGCTGAGAAGGAAGAACTCAAAGGATTTTTAGATATAATACCAATAGGGAAGGAGGAAGGGGTTCACCAATAGGGGGGGAGAGGGGGGGGGGGGGGGGCGTTCCTATAGAGGTTGAATCTCTATTTACAAAGTTTCCAGTTGTGGATTGGAAGACTTGTGTGTTGACAGAGAACTTCATGTATTATCAAGTCTTCAGAGGGGATGGCAGCTCCAAGAATTATAAGGTATTGAGTGAGATGCTTGAAGATTTTGATAGACAATGTAGAGGAATTGTACAGACTAGTCAAGGAAAAGTATAGTGCTTCAAGACTGGATTTGGAGTCCAAGAAGAAACTAGAATTCCTAGAGTGATCTACTAGAGGCTCACCATTTGACATTCCACCACTACACTTAGATACAGGAGAACTCCTATATATGTTTCTAAGTTTTGGTGTACAAGCATTAGGAGTGCAGTGTGCTCTAGTAGAGGCCATATCCCTATGATTAGGAATCCTGGTTTTGTCTTGTGTCATTTTCCTAGCATCCTCTAGATAGTACGCATGAACCATATCATTAGAACCATACGATTCTTTATGACTATCCCTAGAGTAGTTAGGTGCATTCACCTGATGAGGTTTTGCAGCAGCAGATTCTCTAACTTTAGGAAAATAATGAAGAGTGATTGTTTTTGACAAATCATTTTTCTCATCAACTTGGGAGGTAAACCGTGGTCTTGAAATTCTAGGTCGTTCAAACGTAAACGCATTCGGTTGTCTCACAACTAAATGGTTTCTAGATGGTTGTAAAGGCGGTTTCCCCAAGATTGATGCTTTGGTAAACTTAGAATCTACTATATTTCCTTTTAACTTTCTAAGTTCATTATTTAATGCTGCATTTGCAAAAACCTTTTCCTGAATCTGGGCTTTTAAATCAGCATTTTTGACAGACTTTTGATTAATTTGAGAAATTAAAGATTCACCGTTGTCTTTATTCTGAATGCGTTTCTTTTTAATTGAATCAAAAAGTTCTTTATAAGTCTGTTTCAAATGCTCATTTTCTTTATGTAGTTGCTCATTTGCTGCAAGTAATTTAGCCACACTGACACTACTTTCTAGTTCAATGTTTATTGTTTCCAAAACATCAATTTCATGTTTAACCTTGGCTTCATTACTTGCTTCCTTCACACTTTTAATTTGATTCTTTAAGTTGCAATTGAGTGGTTTTGGCCTTAGCTGAGCTTTCAAATCATTTATCTCAAAAAATTCACAAAACTCAGGAGCATCCTGGTTTTTACATGGTTTGTTACTTTGAAAATTTTCTTCCTTTTGTTGCATTGAAATTTCAAGTGAAATACAATGTTTTTCAAGTAATAAGAACTTGCGTGAAAGTTCATTATACGTTTCTTTTTCAATCATTTCTTTTGATTTGACAAGCTCAGCTTTAAGCAAAGGACTTTTTGCTTGATATTGTTCAGTAGCAAGGACATTATGTGGAGCAGTCAAATGTACCTCAGCAGATGGTAGTTGGTCATTTACTGGTCTGATATTTGCAACCACATCATGTGTGGATATAAGTCCTTGAACTGTTGCTTTGTATCATGCATATCTGAGGATATTGTCTCTCGCTGCTTTCAGTAATAACCGACCCAGCATCCAATGCTTTAACGTCTGAGTTCAAATTAGCCTCTAATGTTGTACTCTCAGTGACCATTTTGATACAATCAAGCTGTCATCCATTGCTTGAACTGGATTGATCTGAATATCTTGAGACTGCATCTTGACACTTGACTTAATTTGATGCTCATGAAGTATTTCATCATGCAACTGACTTCCATTCTCCTTTAGTGCATTAACTTCATTTTCTTTCATGCGTAATACACCATATGTATTTACAACTCTATGAATGACCGCTTCAAGTGTATCCAGGTTCTCGAGTAACTCACGTCTGTACGCACTAGGTTCACAGCGCGTGAAGTCTTCGAAGTCTTGTTGCCAACCTTGATTCAGAAGATCCGTTGCATTTACCCCTTTTGAGGCAAGAAATTCCTTGAACTGTGTTCTGAGTGCTTGAAGACAAGTCTTTGCATTAACCCCATGAAGATTCTCTCTTTCAAGTTGTAGCCTTAACTGATCCAGATTATGAAACATCTTCAATTTGAAAGTCTGATGCTCTTCACCAAAGAATGAGCGAAATGCTGGTTTAAATGCATCAACAGCATAAGGCGAATTAAGGAGATAGAGATCATGAAGATGTGTCTCGAGTTGTTCAAACCATGTCATGCAGTTGGAGTGCCTTTGTTTTGCGAGCCGTTGCGTCAGTTGAAGCTCTCTCTCTTTTGAATTAGAATTAGAAGATTCCATTGAAATTCGATGTGTGAAATAAAATTAAGGATCTTAAGTAGATAATGTGATTGATGTTGTGGTTTTAAATGCAATTAACGTTCACGGGATTTTACAAGTCTATGATTAAAACCGATAAAAGATTAACGGGATTTTACAAAATCAATAGAAAACCGTGAATGAATAATCGTTTGATGTTAAGGTAGGTTTGTTGTTTGATTAATGCAGTTTAAGTCCTGTTTAGGTTGACGGTTTGTTATTTGGCCCTAAAATATTTGAATTTTGACCAAAACACAAAATTTACCCTATTACCAAAATTTAAATTTTGTGTAAAAATTAGCTAAAAAAGCTATTGAAAAATTAATTTTTTCTTAATTTTTCCCGCCAAAAATAATTTGAATTTTTTAACAAAATTTTTACCCTATTACCAAAATTTAAATTTGGTGTAAAAATGAGCTAAAAAGGCTATAGGAAAAATTAAATTTTTCTTAACTTTTCCCGCCAAAAGTACTAGTGTAAGCAAACCGCCGTGTAATAGAATAATCAAACCGCTGCTTCTTTTGACAACTCGCCGTATATTTAAAATAACCAAACCGCTGCCTTTTCCTTTGAGCAACTCGCCGTTTTAGCAACTCGCCGTTTTAACAACTCGCCGTTTTAACAACTCGCCGTTTTAACAACTCGCCGTTTTAACAACTCGCCGTTTTAACAACTCGCCGTTTTAACAACTCGCCGTTTTAACAACTCGCCGTTTTAACAACTCGCCGTTTTAGCAACTCGCCGGCTATATTTTAATATTCAAACCGCCGTTTCCTTTTTGCTCAATATAATATTCAACTCGCCTTGACCTGTCAAACCGCCACAATACAAGGCAAACCGCCGGCTTAAAAAGCAAACCGCCGCCAATTTAATTGATTATTATAGCAACTCGCCTTTGACTTTTGGCAACTCGCCTTTGACTTTTTCCTAAAAACGTGGATCTTGTCCCCCTTTCCTGTCAAACCGCCACTTTGAATATAGTTTTATATTCAAACCTCCATGTAGAACATAAGGACGAATTCAACAAAAATCAAACCATATGATCTTTTTAACCACGAAACAAAGCTCTAATATGCAATACTAAGATGGTGTATGAAGATTATCCTTCCTATAACATGTATTTCTTCGTGGATCATAAAACGAAGCAACCCTCCACGAAGAACACCAAACTTAATAACCTTATATTTCGAACTTGAAGCTTGTATAACACACGAAATTATTACAATCTAACCTTTTTGATGTGTAGAACAAGAGAAGATCAAGAATAACAAACAAATAAGCCCAAAATCAAATCTGAGCCGTGGCCTTTTTGAGCCAAAATAAGCCACGAATTTGAGCTTAATGAACCACACGAATCAATCACGAATCCACTTAGGCTCTGGTACCAATTGTAGGTTCCCTAATTCACACAAACATGTATAGATCTAAAGAGATCTAGAGAGAGAAAGTTAGAGAGAGAGAATAGTTGAGAGAGAAAAGGAAAACACACTAAAGAGTGTGTGTAAAATGAAATAGATGCTTACCTCTTCCAAAGTTGGAAGAGGTATTTATAGTTCTTACAATACTCCAGGTATTAGTACCCGGTTCAATACCCAAAGTCATACGTTTACCTATGAAACTACGAGCTATAATGAACAGTAAAATACATGGGGTGACCGAGTCTTTTTCTAATATCTAACAAAGATGCATTAACTCAAGCATGTTGGATTGAAGCAATGCAAGAGGAACTTAATGAATTTGAATGTCTTAAAGTCTAGGAACTTGTTCCTCGTCCAAATAAAGTGATGGTTATTACTTTAAGATGGATCTACAAGGTGAAACTTGATGAATTAGGAGGTATTCTAAAGAACAAGGCTTGATTGGTTGCCCGTGGTTACCGTCAAGAAGATGGAATTGATTTTGAGTAATCTTTTACTCCAGTGGCTAGACTTGACGCTATTCAAATTTTCCTCGCCTATGTGGCTCACATGAATATGATCGTCTACCAAATGGATGTTAAGACGGCATTCTTGAACAGTATTCTGCGCGAAGAAGTTTATGTTAGCCAACCAGACGGGTTTGTGGATCAAGACAATCCGAATCATGTGTATAAGCTTAAGAAGGCCCTATATGGGTTGAAACAAGCTCATCGCGTGTGGTATGATCTATTGTCGAAGTTTCTACTCTCTCAAGAATTCTCTAAAGGAACCATGGATCCCACATTGTTCATCAGAAGACAAGGCAAAGATATTCTCCTGGTACAAATTTATGTTGATGATATAATTTTTGCGTGGTATGACCACGGCCTCCTAACCTGAACCTAATTACTTTCCTTGACATCAACTCCTCATCAGTGACTGTCTCATCAAACTCATAAGTTGCATAAAATTCATGGCATAGCTCGGCACAGACATGTTCTCTTATATCAAACGCACGTCTCCAGGCCTCTGAAGTGAATATTTCTTCATCTCATCCCATCTTATACACTTTAATTTCCAACATTTCCTCGATCGCTTCAGCACAACCCATATTGTTAAGTACTTCCCAATCAACAATCACTAATGAATAAATTTGTTTTGGAAGTAGGCGTGCAAGATTAGTGTTGTATTTAGTCTTTGCAGCTCTGTTACTAGTTCCTCAAAGCAAGAATTCGTGATGAACACATGGAAGCATAGCTTCTTCCACGGTCTCATGTTGAAGGGTTATTTTTGGGAGAGAAGATGAACCAGCTTCAAAATCATTTTTTCCTGAGGTCTGTATACACAATCATCATCAAGACATGTAAACATTAGTGTTAGAAAAGTTTTGTAGCCAACGGACATGCCTAGCACAACACCTTAAAGTTTCTAGTTTGAATTCAGGTAAAAAGTGCGGCGTACTTTGGAAAACGTACGACGTACTTCCTGGGTTCATAGCAAGTGCGGCGGTTTTCAAAAGAAATCCGGTGTACTTTCTGGGTTTCATAGAATTTTTCTCGTTTTTCTTACAGGTTTTTGAATAAATATATATTTTCCTTAATTAATTATGAACATTATTTTTATCCCTCTTTTTATTCCTAAATTAGTGTCTAAATAATATTTATGCTATTACTTTTATAGAAAGGATTATACTATACTTAGGCTAGATTTAATATATAATAAATTCCTAAGAAATGTATGTTAAAACAAAGTTTTAAGAAACAATAATTCAAAACTAAATCTAATTATTCACATAAACCCTACCTAATTAAAAGTTAAAATAAATTAAGATAAATCATAACAACAAGATCAGTATAAGGATTACATACCCTCGGCATTGTTAAAGATGGATGGATTGATTTTTGATTTTTATCAAAGGGCCGACGGTTTTTTAAGTGTTTGTGTGTTTTTATTTTGTTAAAAATTAAAAAGATTTACTTATATTAGTTTTCACCGCTCAAAAGTACGTCGGTTTTCAAAAGAAAGCCGACATACTTCTATGAAATTTTTCTCAGACCTGTTGTTTTGAATATAAAATAAGAACATAAGATTAAAAATACTTCCAACCCGTCATAATTGGTTTTCATTAATATATAGGATAAGCTTAATTCATCAAAGGTAATCCGTAACGGATTTACAAGGCTTTGACATTGATTTATTTATAATGACTCAACATAGAAAAGTAAAAAGACACATGAAGGAGAGTACGTCCCACTCCTCTTTATTGATCCTAAGGTGCTTCATGTTCATAATCATTCGGGTGACATAATGTCACTCAACTTGTAGTGTTTCGACAATTCTCTATTTGTGACTTTTGTTTGGTACCCTTGATCATAAACGTTTCCATATGGATCCACAATCCTAACTTTAGCATGCCACTTTCCATCACCATTACCTTTCTTAATAAAGTTATCAGAGTAACTTGGAATCCATTCATTATGTTGCAACGGTACTAGTAGTGAACCAAGAAAGGCAACCATCTTCTTTCATACACAAATTTTTCTAAATGGGTTAAGGGCTTCTTGGAGAGCTAAGGCACGATTCATAGGATCGTCACAATTCAGATACTTTGCAAACTTCAGGCCATAAACGGGCTTCCCATTCTTGTCTCTCTTCATAATATATTCCTCTTCATCATCATCATCACTTTCCTCCTGCATGTTCCTTACTGCTGCAACATAAAATTTCTGATGGCAAACACCGTCGAAGTTTAAAGTGGTACCTTGATAGTGTTTATAATTCCTCCACAAGTATAAAGAGAACTTTTTTCCAACAACTATTGGCACATCTTTATCCACAGGTATGTCTAAAATCAGAAACTTTTCTCGAATTGTAGTCACACCGACTTGACATAGGACATATTTTAAAATTCCCATCGGCTCAGCCTTTGAATGATCCAGCATAGTAATCTTCATGGACACAGGTTTAACTTCCCCTCTTCCTAATTTTTCATAAATGCGATAAGGTAAAACATTGATGTTTGAGCCAGTATTAGCTAAGGCATGTGTGTCAAACTTTCCCTTGATACGGATAGGAAGAACAAAAACTCATGGGTCATTCTTTTCTCTTATGGTCTTGTAACCTCTAATCACTTCCTTGGTAGCTTCCTATTCATCAATTTCTATTTCTCCATCAAGCTAGAGCTTGTCCAACATCACATTGTCTAACAACTTCTTATGTTGATCACTGAATTTAAGAGTTTCAATTATTGGCCTTAGCTCTTGTAAGATTAAAATACTTTCATACATATCTTTTCCAATGCTTCACGAGTCATTTCTTCCCGAGTCAATGTTTTTTTCACAATCAAGGATGGTCCTTCATCACTATAGGTCATCTTGTACTTTCTACAAGGCTTATTCTTATTTTGGGAACTCTTTCTCATATTGCATACAAATGGTGGTACATCGATCCCATCAAGCTGTGGTATATCACCAAAATTAATACCTTCTAGTATAGCCTCTAAGTCATCTCTTAAATCATTAGATTTATCAGAGTCATCAGCAAAAAATTCATGAACAGGATAGATGGTTATAACCCTATTTCCAAAGTTTACTATTCCTTTTGTAAGTCTGAGGAATCAGCCAAACACAACAACAGGCTCTACATTATCTTGCTCCGGGTTGATAATGAATTTAACAAAGTACAACTCTCCATTTAAGGCAACCAACAATTCTTTCTTCATAATGGTTTCTCCATTTTTCTCCTCATAATCTAGTAAGAGCTTAACGGCGAATTCATTCGAGATCATGTTTTTCTCGTTCTCTAGGTTGATCTCTCCATCATAAGCATGTAGTCCACTTACGAAACAATGCGTGATATATCGATCACTTTCTTCCTGTGTTTCCATTTTATAGAAAGTAAAGGCTTTTGCTACCTTCTTTTTACTACTAATTGCAGTGTCTTGGAACTCAGATCCTTCCTAATGTCCTTTACTCTTAACTTTATCATTTAACGAAACTCCATGTTGCCCCCCCATGAAAATTCGTCCCAAGCTAGTATAAGGATCCATTTCTTTTTTAAATAAGACATCATTAAATTAAACGTTAGTAGGTTAGTACTAATAAAAATAAATTACTTTCTGCATTCAAGTAGCATCACTAAGTATTCAGCAAACAATAAACGTAAAGGTTTTCTCATAACGAATATAATGGCAACATTTTGTGGCTGTTCAGAGGAAAAAGTGTGGCGTACTTTAGAAAAAGTACGACGTACTTCCCCTGAATTTTCAAAATTTTTTGTTACAAGTTTGATAACGTTTTTATTTTCGAGAATTGTAATTATTGCAAAACCGTTTTTATTTATTAGCCTTCCATGATTAAGAACAAATAACAGTTTAATGATTATTATTATATTATAATTATGCATATAGTTATTATTGTCATATTCTTTTATTTTTACATTAATGAGCTTGTGATATTGAATAAGTTTAATTTTGCAATGACCAGATTCATATAACCAGTTAAAAAGTAATAATTCAAAACTTGCCTTATTTAAAACAATTATGCAAGAAGTCATAATAATCCAAATATTTTTTGGTTTTTTAATTAAATTTTCATTGCAACCAACTAAAGCGTTTTCATATAACATTAAACAGATAATAATTAACATAAAATCAATAATAAACATATACACAAACTTGATTAATAAAAAGAAATATTTTGTGGTTTTTTAATTTTTATATACGAATTGTACAGATGAGAAAATCCAAAAACTAAAATCACAAAGATAGCAATCATCATGTTTTCAGAAGTAGACTTAAACATTAGGAAATGTTGGTTTTCTTTTGGTTTTGATTAAGACTGCTTTTGTTTGAAATTCTCTCAAAAGTACGGCGTACTTCGCTAGAATTGCGGCGCACTTCTATGTTTTCCAGAAAAACCGGCGTACTTGGTAACAAGTGGTATGTGCTTAATTATACATACCATTTTCCATTAAAACGGACTTAAATGACCAATAACGTACCAAAAATACATTGTATGTGTATGTTTTCACTTATATTGTGCAGGAAACGGATATCAAAGAAACGGACAAAAAATCAAGCCAAAACGGACAAAATCGAGCACGTAATGTAAAGAGCGTAAAAAGCCAAAGTCAAAGTCAAAAGTCAGCCAAAAAGTCAACCAGTCAAAGTCAAAGTCAAAGCCGAAACCGAAGAAATACTTAATGGACCCACCCGTACCCATCTAATGGGTCGGGTCAACCCATTAAGCATTTATGTACAAGACTTATAAGACTTAAGTCTTATTTAAGCCCAATGTATAAGCTTAAAGTAAACCGGCCCAAACTTAGCCCTAAACAACCTTTAACAACTGTTAAGCCCAAAACCCTTTTACAGTTAACTGCCGTTAGTCCAAAAGGACTATATTTGCAAACACACATATATACTTCAAGGGCTGAAGCTGGCAATCCCCAAACTTATATCACCACAAGGACTATGGGTGTAATATAACTATACAAAATAAGGGGTTTAACTTGCCATTCTCCCAAACATTTACCCTGCTCAACCAAAACAAATTTACCTGCCAAAACCCCATTGACAATGTTCACCCATCACTTTCACTTTAACCTCGTCCACTGTTCCCACCAGCCAAAAACATCACTCTCCAATCCAATCCCACCTCACAAAACAACAATTGCCACCTTGGCAATCCTAGCTCACCCTCGTCAATGATAAAGACAAGAAAATCAAGGGTAGAGATCAATGGACTTGGAGACCAAGCAAGATAGATAGCTATGATGACTTTGGGACTCTACTAACACAAGAAACGCACCCTTAAACCCTCTCAGTGAAGAAGCACACATGAAGACTTGAAGACCTAGAAGATTTTAGTATAAATATAGTAGCTAGTGTAGCTTATGTTCATGGTCGAATTTTGTTAAGTCCAGTCTTGTATTAACAAAGTTTGTCCATTTTTAATATTGCAATTTAATTTACTTGTCATTTTAATTACTGTCATTTAATTTCAAGCATTATACCTTTTTTTTAGTTAATGAAATTTTAAGTGTTTTTCTTTAAATACTGTCATTTATCTTAATTGTCTTTTAAATACTGTATTTAAGCTCTTATATAAGCTTTTAAATCATTCAAAGCTTATATACAAGCTTGTTTTCAATTCTGTCCTAAAAACCAAAAAATTAAAAATCATAAAAAAATCAGTTTACTCATTCATAGAGCAAGGTAAATCATGGATGGCCTTGGGTTAGTGCTTCATGAGAAGCTTTAGGAGTGGTGTATAAGCTGTTTTGAGAGCTTATTCTCTTGACAAAAGCTTTGGACCTTTGTGAGTCTCCATTTTCTATTTATCAATTTTTTGCTTATTTACTGTTCATGTGCTTATTTATGCTTATTTGCTGCTTATTCTTGCTTATTTGTGTTGTTGTATGCCTATTTATGCTTACTTAATGCTTACACGTCCTTTGTTTAAGTTTTTCTTCAAAACTATCTTTATTTGCCTTTAAACTGCTTATTGCTTATTTGCTTATTTTAGTGCCTATCTTGGTTTGGAATCTACTTATTTTTGCTTAACTTTGCTTTGTTGTCATCTGCTTTTACAAACCTTGGCTTAAATCATCAAAAATAAGCTTAAATTGGTTTTAAGTTGCTAAAATGGGTGTTTGGCATAAGGTGTCAAAGTGGGTCAAAACTTGTTAAAAAAGGTTTGGGTCACTTGGTTAACTTGTACAAGCCTTCTTAAGTTGTTTTTAATCTGTTTTCAAAAGTTTTTAAGTCTTAAGGCTTGTTTTCAAGTTTTGTCTAAATTGGTGTTTGAATCTGTGTTATCAAAACAGTTTCATAGTGCTTATTTGATTTAGCTTTTAAAAACAGATTTTAAGTGTTGTTCTTGTGT
Source organism: Tanacetum coccineum (assembly GCA_026074375.1). NCBI lineage: Eukaryota > Viridiplantae > Streptophyta > Magnoliopsida > Asterales > Asteraceae > Tanacetum > Tanacetum coccineum. The sequence goes on along the minus strand of BQNB010011880.1, from coordinate 20,545 downwards.
TGTTTTTAGTGTTAAAATGCAGTATAGTAGTGTTGTTTAAGTTTACATTAGTTGTATAAGTTTTTGTCAAAACCTGTCATAGTTAGTTAAGTGTCCTTTTTGTTTAAAAAACTGCCTTTTCAATTGCTTTTTATGGCTTATTCTGAATTTCAAACTCCTTTTTGATTCTTGTTATAAGCTCTTTGTGGTCTAAATTTAATCTATTTGAAGGTATCATAGCCATAAGGTTCTGTTTGTTAGCTTTTTTTTAAGCTCAAAAGTGCTAGTTTTGAAAATCATTGCCCTGTGCCTATGCAATTTAGCCTTTCTTTTTGCTTTTTCTTTGCTTATTGTTATTCAAAATGCTTAATTTTTGTTTCTAAGTGCTTATTGAGTTCTAAACTCAATCTGTTTGTGCTTTTTAGCTTTTTACATTTGCTTATTTTAGCTTATTTTGAATTTAAATTTTGTCAAAATTCGGTTTGTTTACTCAGTAGCTACTGAGTAAAAAAGCATTTTTCACTTAACTTTTTAACTGCTTATTTGATTTTCAAACTCATTTTTCTTTGTTGCTTATTGTAGCTTATTGGCCAAGCTTTTTATTGATATAAGCCATTAAGCCATAAGGTTCCATTTACTAGCTTAAAAATAAGCTAGGCAAGTGGGGCGGTTTTCAAAAGAAATCCAGTATACTTTCTGGGTTTCATAGAATTTTTCTCGTTTTTCTTACAGGTTTTTGAATAAACATATATTTTCCTTAATTAATTATGAACATTATTTTTATCCATCTTTTTATTCCTAAATCAGTGCCTAAATAATATTTATGCTATTACTTTTATAGAAAGTATTATACTATACTTAGGCTAGATTTAATATATAATCAATTCCTAAGAAATGTATGTTAAAACAGAGTTTTAAGAAACAATATTCAAAAACTGAATCTGATTATTCAATAAAACCCTAGCTAATAAAAGTATAAATAAATTAAGATACAATCATAAAATAAGAATTATAGGATTAACATACCCTCGGCTTGTTAAAGATGGATGATTGATTTTGATTTTTATCAAAGGAGCCGACGATTTCTTTTTATGTGTTTGTGTGTTTTTATTTTGTTAAAATGAAAAAAGAGTTTACTTATATAGTTTTCCCCGGCTCAAAAAGTACATCAGTTTTTCAAAAGAAAGCGACGTACTTATAGAAATTTTTCTCTGACCTAGCAGTTTTGAATATAAAATAAGAACATAGATTAAAATACTTGGCCAACCATCATAATTGTTTTCAAAATATATAGGAATGAAGCTTTAATCATCAACGGTAATCCGTAACAGATTTACAAGGCTTTGACATTGATTTATTTATAATGACTCAACGTAGAAAAGTAAAAAAGACACATGAAGGAGAGTACGTCCCACTCCTCTTTATTGATCCTATGGTGCTTCATGTTCAAAATCATTCGAGTGACATAATGTCACTCAACTTGTAGTGTTTCGACAACTCTCTATTTGTGACTTTTGTTTGGTACCCTTGATCATAAACGTTTCCATATGGATCCACAATCCTAACTTTAGCATGCCACTTTCCATCACCATTACCTTTCTTAATAAAGTTATCAGAGTAACTTGGAATCCATTCATTATGTTGCAACGGTACTGGTAGTGAACCAAGAAAGGCAACCATCTTCTTTCACACATAAATTTTTCTAAATGGGTTAAGGGCTTCTTGGAGAGCTAAGGCACGATCCATAAGATCGTCACAATTCAGATACTTTGCAAACTTTAGGTCATAGATGGGCTTCCCATTCTTGTCTCTCTTTATAATATATTCATCTTCATCATCATCATTACTTCCTCTGCTTGTTCCTTAATGCAGCACATAAAATTTCTATTGTGCAAACACCGTTAAAGTTTAAAGTGGTACCTTTGATCGTAGTTTATCATACATTCCACAAGTATAAAAGTGAACTTTTTTCAACAACTTTTGGACATTCTTATACCCTTAGGTATGTATGTCTAATCAGAAAACTTTTCTCGAAATTCGAATTGTAGTCACACCGACTTGGGATAGGACATATTTTAAAATTCCCAATGGCTCAGCCTTTGAATGATCTAGCATAGTAATCTTCATGGACACATGTTTAACTTCCTCTTTTCCTAATTTTTCATAAATGCGATAAGGTAAAACATTGATGTTTGAGCCAGTATTAGCTAAGGCAGGTGTGTCAAACTTTCCCTTGATACGGATAAGAAGAACAAAAACTCTTGGGTTGTTCTTTTCTCTTATGGTCTTGTAACCTCTAATCACTTCCTCGGTAGCTTCCTCTTCATCAATTGCTATTTCTACATCAAGCTAGAGCTTGTCCAACATCACACTGTCTAACAACTTCTTATGTTGATCATTGAATTTAAGAGTTTCAATTATTGGCCTTAGCTCTTGTAAGATTAATATACTTTCATACATATCTTTTCCAATGCTTCACGAGTCATTTCTTCACGAGTCAATGTTTTTTCACAGTCAAGGATGGTCCTTCATCACTATAGGTCATCTTGTACTTTCCAAAATGCTTCTTCTTATTTTGGGAACCCTTCCATAATTGCATACAAATGGTGGTACATCGATCCCATCAAGCTGTGGTATATCACCAAAATTAATACCTTCTAGTATACCCTCTAAGTCATCTCTTAAATCATCAGATTTATTAGAGTCATCAGCAAAAAATTCATGAACGGGATAGATGGTTATAACCCCATTTCCAAAGTCTACTATTCCTTTTGTAAGTTCGAGGAATGATCAGCCAAACACAACACCGGGCTCTACATCGTCTTGCTTCGGGTTGATAATCAATTTAACAAGTTTGGCTAAAAGCTTATTTGCTTATCTGAGCTTATGGCTTATTGAATTTGCTTATTTCGTGTTCCATATTGCTTATTAAGTTAGGATTCAAGTCTTTTTAGCTTAGTTAGTTTATTTAGAGCTTATTATTATAATTAGTTTAGAATTTTATTTTAGTTTAGAAGCCTTTTAGCACTTCTGTCATTTAAGCTCAGTTTAAGTCCATTAAATTTGCTTATTTTTGTTCCAAATTGCTTTTTAGGAATAGCTTATCATCTGTCTTAGCTTATTTCCCTTTTCATTTGCTTATTTGTGCTTAAATAGCTTAACAGTTTAGCTTTAGGACTTAGTGTAAAAAAAGCCATTTATGTCATTCTTTACAGCTTATTTGTGGGCTTATTTTTGGTTTCTAAAAAAGTTGTTTTTATTAAAAGTGCTTATTTTTAAGTCCTTAAGACTTGTGTAAATTTTTTTTTGCAAAATGAAAAACTTTGGAAAATTGTGAAGTCTAGGTTGAGCAAGGCTCGAACCCTGGACCTCACCAACCTCAACCAAAGCTTTACACACACACTGCACTACACACTCGCCCTTGGGTCTTTTTTAGTTTTCTTTTGCAAAGTTTATTATTTAACCCCTTTTTAGTCATTTAAGCTATAAGCCCGTTTTTGCTTATTTTCGGCTTATTTAAATAAGCTGTTCCACCCTTTTTATTTTTCATAGAACCAGTACTGTTCAAAGAACTTTTCCTTAATTTTTCAGATTTTTCCAAATTCGTTTACTATTTTTAATTAATTTTTCTTATTAAAACTGTTTTTAATTCATAAAAAATTATTAAAAATCAAAAAAATATAATTCTTTTTTTTTAATTTTCTTTTATCATTTAGCACTTAGAAAAAATAAATTTGCGTTTGTAGGGTTAAATTTGTATAATTTGGTTTTTTAAAGAACGGGTTTAGGATCCCGTTCTTGTTTTTAGGTTTAATTCCTTATTTGCTTTCGTTTTTTAGGTTGCCCTTACTCGTTTTTGCATTTTAATTGTAGAAATTAGAAAAACCAACTCCAAAAATCATTGAACCATTCAAACGCGCGATCACGAACGTATTCTTGATTTTCCATTCACGCCTCGTTGGGAAACGACTCAGGAGATTTTAGATTTTACCTTGGTCAAAATTAATATCTTTTAAAATCTTTTGGAATTCTTATCATTGATATTTTTAACTCTTATTATATTTATATATATTTATTATATATTTATTATATACAAAGGGTTTGAATTTATCACCATCACAAGTGCGTCGTACTTTATGCAAAATTACAAAAATTGGTTTCAGTTTGCCAGAAAACTGTACGGCGAGGTGGTAAAATTAATGCAAAAACTATCAGAAACTTAATAAGAAACAAAATTCAATCCCCGACAACGGCGCCAAAAACTTTGATGTGTTACGAAAGCTTTAAATTTATAATACTGATTTTACCAAATTTTAAATTAACACACGGGAAAAGTATAACCCCCGTATGTAGTATAGATTTAGGGTAAGACCATGTTGGCCACATGGATTGGTGTTTTTCAGAAAGTTTATTAGTTTTGCAAGAAATATCTTTTAGACTTGTCACAAATCTAAAGATAAAAGGACACGTTTTTCTTTTGATATCAAGTCATAAAAATGATACTTGTTTGGGTCGAGGATAATGAAGACAAACATAATAATGCAAACATGAATTCAAGTATAATAACATGAATAACGGGTATTATTCAAACGATTAACTATTTTACATAGAAAAGGATCCTTTCGGCCTTCATACCTTTATAACATAAAATGCATAAAGATTGATTCATGTAAGATAGGAATAATGATAAACTCCCTTAATCCAGTTGGTTTGACATGAGACCAAGTATTAAGCATATTCATATCCGGGTTGATAAAGATTTTATTAGTCAATTCTCATAAGACTAATACTGAATTGCCATAGACAAACAATGCGAAATTAAACATATTGATAGAGCCTTTCGACCTAATTCTCTCAAGTATGATCAATCAAATGATTAACAAGAATCTGCATACTCAAACATCAAGTTTATCAAGATTATGATCATAAGCATTAAAATAAGTGTATGATTACATTATGCTGCTTTTTAAAAACCTAAACAAGCATGAACGACTACTCCATATTCATTCTGATAAAACACATAACATTCATTAAGAATTCATTAAAGATCATATTTAAAAGATAAACAAGATTTATTACCGCTTTCCAAGGAAAATGATATTGTTTTACAACGATCTTCAATAATAAATATCTCAACCCCAAAAATTCTGCTTCAAATCACCAAGTAGTTCTGTCACAATCACCCTCTAACTTGAAATATTACTTATATTCTTAGAATTATAACTGGGGAACCTTGATGAACTAAGAACAAGCTCACAATTTCCCTAAACTCTCTCTTTACTTTTGATTCTAAGTCTACTATGATATTTTGTTAAATTTTTTAAATGTGTGTCTTCCAAAACCCTGAGATAGGCCCCTTTTTATAGCCTTGAAGTCGTGGGTTAAGGATAGGTAAAGATCCATGCCATGAACGCTAATCATAAAGATTTTGAGTAACTGCAGGCTGAAGTACGCCATACTTCATATAAAGTACGCCAGCTTTCATCTAGCATGTTAGGATCATAAAAGTGTCGATTATGATACTTTAAGTGGTTTTATTTATTATTAGTGTTTAGACTTTATTTTACTTAATAGAAAGTAGTTTGTAATAAGGTTTAATATGCTAAAAGTGAAAAATAGCATATTTACCAAAGACTAGGGACTAAATAGCAAAATTAAGAAAATAAAGGAAGGGAAGCTCTACTCCTTCTCCTATAATTGCCACCTAGTCATCATTAGGTGTTTAAGGCTTGTAACAAACTCTTCTTTCCCTCCCTTTTCTCTTTGTTATAAAATTTAGAAATTGTAAAAATACTTGCCTTACTCTCTAAATTCTCTCTATTGTATAATACTAATATCGTATGATTCAAGATAATTTAAGACCTAACAAGTGGTATCATACACCATTAGAGATTAAGAGTGATCTAGTTCGTGTTTATTGCGTTATCGAGATTGACGAGCGTGCGAGTGTATTCGAATCATATAGTGATCGTTTGGAGCAATTTTGACAACATTATGGCCAAGACGTGATCGCGTTCGAGTGTTTAGAGCAATTTCGATTCATTTCATTGAGTATTTTTACATATTCGACGTGGTTATCAAGTTTTGATCATTTCGGAAGGTTTTTTAGTGTTGTTTGATTTGAATTGAAATATTTTTACTCGTTTTCAGTTTTATCGAAAATGGTATATTAGGAGTGTGGGTATTATTTTTGATTTCATTTCTTGTATTGTAATAGTTACACACATTTTTGGTTATATCAAAAAGTGTGTATTAAGGATTGAGTTTCATTTTCGGAAAGGTGATCAAAGTTGTAATAGATACACGACTTTTCGGTTTTATCAAAATTCGTGTCAGGAACATCATTTACGAAACATATTTGATACTAGTCACAATTTTTGTTTTATTGAAATTGTGGAAATTAAGGAAAACGTCACATTTAGATAGTATTGTGAATTGTGAAGTGCTCATTAATTTCGGTTTTATCATAATTGTAAACATTTTCAAATTCATCTAGGCAAAAACCACATTTTCGGTTTTATCGAATTTGTGCGGGTTCATTTTTAGAAGTACTTAAAACTTAGTGTTTAATCAAATTTGATGTCATTACGGTTTTATCGTAGTGTGTTAGTCGAAATTTTGATCAAACACGCATTTTAAAAAGTGTAAATCGAAATTAGGAAACATCCGACATTGATTAGTACCTTTTACGAGATCATACTATCCGATATACAGTTCCGAGATTGAGTATAGTTTTGTTCGAGATCATACTATCCAAGATATGGTTCAGAGTTTGAATTACAGTTTTGTCTGAGAACTATTCCGAATTTGGTTATCTGAAATCAAATTTGATTAAAAGACTGTTGAAAAGTGTATTCTGAAATTCGACAAATGTGTAAAACGTATATCACGAATATAACTCTTTTTCGTCTAAAAAGATCCAATCTTTGAATCACAACAAACGTCGACGTCTAATGCACATCAGCAATTTCTTGCTGATGCCGGTTCTGAGACTAGACCTCCAATGCTTGAAAGATGTAGCTATATACCATAGGCAAGTCGATGAAGGTCCATATGAGTTTAGAATTTTCACTCCTTCTGAAACTGAAGCACCAATGTTACAAAAATAAGAGGACTTAAGAGGAGAAGATTTTAAACACTATGAAGCTGAGATTGAAGCAATGAATTTAATTTTAATCTCTATTCTAAATGACATAGATAACTCTGTGGATGCTTGCAAAACTGCAAAAGACATGTGGCAAAGGGTTAAACGTTTAATGCGAGGAATTGTGCAAAACAAAGTTGACAGGGAAACACGCTTTAATAATGAGTTTGATCAATTTGTTGCTGAACCAGGAGAAGCACTTGTGTCAGTTTACAATCGTTTCGTTCAGCCAATGAATGATCTTGAAAGAAATGACATCATGTTTCAAAACGTCACTGTTAACACAAAGTTTCTAAATTGTTTACAACCTGAATGGCTGAAGTATGTAACTCAAGTTCGTCTTGCAAAAAGATTAACAGAAGACTCTTATGATGATTTGTTTGATTATCTTTAACAATTTGAGAAACTGGTAAATGCATCAAGAGCAAAGAAAGTGGAAAAATCACATGATCCTCTTGCGTTGGTAGCACATACGGGTTCATCTTCCAGAACTATAACACCTTACTATGTCACACATCCACCTTCAGTGGTTGATTATGATGATGACTATCAAGGAGATGTTGTACAAAACAATTATGAAGATCCACTCACCTCTGCAATGAATTTACTTGCTCGGGCTATCACTGAACGTTTCTCTAATCCAACAAATAATCGTCTTCGAACTTCTTCCAACACCAGAAATCAAGCAATTGTTCAAGGTGACAGGGTAAACATTCAAACCAAAAATTCTAGGAATGATGGCAGAAATATAAGATGATCATATGCTTAAGAGGAAATCATTAAGGGTAATATTGTTCAAAATGATGTTGGAAACATATAGAGAACTCTTCGAACTACGTCTTCTGGCACTGCAGCAAATGTTCAATGCTACAACTGTTGTGAGAAAGGTCATTATGCAAGTAATTGTACAAAGCCAAGAGTTCAGGATTCAAAGTATTTCATGGAACAAATGTTGCTAGCAAAACAAGATGAAGCAGGAGTAATTCTTACTGATGAACATAACAATTTTCTCTTTGTTGATGCTTCACAGATGGAAGAAATTAAGGAACTAAGTGCAAATATATGCTTGATGGCCAGAATTTAACCAACAAATTTGATTCTAACGAAGGACCAAGATATGATTCTCCATTTCTCAGTAAGGTACAAACACCATCCACGAGTTATGTTAATCCATTATTTGATAAAGATGCACAAGAACAAAAGTATCCGAAGCAACCTAAAATTATTAACAACACAATTAGTGATGATCAAATTAAGCAATATTATATTTGATAAACCAAATGGAGATGTTAATAGTGGCACTGTTGAATACGATAACAAAGTTCATGAATCATATGCATTAGAACAATTAGCTAGAAATGCATATAAGGAAGCTGAGAAACAACAAAAATTTTCTCAAAAAGTTCAACAACAAAACAAAGTGTTGACTAAACAGCTTGAGTCGTATAAGGAAAAAGTTCAGGTTTTTGAAATGTCCAATGGAGATAACACTATTTTTTTAATGAGTATGTTAAGGCTGATCGAAAAGCAAAATGATTTGAACAAGAGTCACAATCTCAATTTATTCATGATCGAGACGTTATTCGAGATCTAGAAAAACAACGTCATAAATTAGACTTGTCTGTTGTTGAATTCAAAAGATAAATTATGGAACTTTAAAAGACACAGTCAATTTTGAAACGAAGAATGAGTGAAAACGAAGATAAATACCATGAAACTGTCATTGATATTGAAGCAAGAGCTAAAAATAATGAAGATGTTGTGTTGAAAATGGGTAACTCCTTACACGGAATATTTATGATTGGACCAAAACCAATGTCATTTTATGATTTAAAAGTAAAACATGGTTTGGGGTACACAAATCCTTATACTCTTAAGAAAGCAATTTCTCAGAATCTAAAATTATATGATGCTTCTTGCCTTGATGATTCAAAAATTCAAATGAATGTTAGAGATACTGAGGACATACTTGATGATGCAACCACGAGTCAAATCAAAATGAAAAAGAAATCACAAGATCCGATTGCTATTGATAAAAAACAAAATGTTTGGACAATTGATTACAAAAAGTTAAATGCTCTTTACGAATATTTTGTTCCACAAAAGGAACTTTCTGCTGAACAAAAATATTTTCCATCTACTTTTATATCTTTTAAAAATTCTTCAAATGCAAGTTCACCGTATTCATCTTCTGAGACAAAACCAACTGTGACACCAATGCCTAGTGCAAATCCAATGCTCGTAGATTTGAATAAAATGGAAAATGTTTTCAAAACATTGTTTGAGTTATTACAAACCAATTCTAAACGTGAAAGCATTTTCTACAACTCTCAAGAAGAAATATGGTTAACTAATTTTTGTCAACAAGAAGCGAAACCAATTCTTCATGAATTGCATTTGCATTTTGAAATCTTTCAAAAACGATTTTTAAGAGATATAAAAGAAATGAAAGATATTTTTGACTCAACAGAAAATGATCTTTGTGAAACATCAAAACAAAATGAACTTTTGAAAGAACAACTCTTGGAAGCAAAAATCAAGCATGAAATTGAATGCTGTGAGTTGTTGAGTCATGAATGTGTAGACAATAGTATGCAAGATAAAATTGAGAAAATTCAAAGGGCCTCCATTGAAATCCAAGAGGGAATGCAAAAACAAATAAACATTCTTGAAAATGATGTTCAAAGATGTCAAAAACAAAGTCTCGAATTTGAATTATAATTGCAACATGAAAAAGAAAATCGCAAATGTGAATCTTCTTTGAAAAACATTTGTGAGACCTCTTGGATATCAAAAATAGAAAAGCTTGTGAATGAGAACGTGTCTTTGGAATTTCAAGTACAATCTTTGATAAAGGAATGAGACAATGTCAAAACCGAATATCAAAAGCTTTTCGATTCAATCAAAAGGACACGAACTCAAACTCAAGGGGAAATAATGAGTTGATTAAGAATGTTAATCAAAAGACATAGGCCTATGCGGATGTTCGTACTCAAAATCAAGACCTTTTGATAACAATATCTGAGTTAAACGCTAAACTGAAAAATGCTAAAAAAGGTAAGTCTGTTAATACTAAGTTTGGCAACAATAATGTTTCTCATAATCTTCGTTGTGTCACACCAATAAATAAACCAGTTTTAAAAAAGACAATTGTTTCTCCTAAAACAGAAGAGAAACATGTCTTGTCAAAAATAGTCACTTTACACACTTCACCTACCAAACAACAAGTTGTTAAAACAAACAAAAATGTCATAGCACTGGGAATGTACAAAGTTGAAAAGACACAAAACACAATACCAACAAAGCTAAGACTGTTTTATCTTCTACAGGACTGAGAGCTATTTCTAGTGTTAGGAGACCATCGCATAATGATTCATTTTTCAAGAATAATGTCTTATCCAAAACTAAAAATTCATCAGAGAAAGTAGAAGTTTCTGATAGGGCAAATAAAACGTCAAATGTTGCATCTAAGAATGATAACTCAAACAAAAATATTGTAATTAATGATGATATTAAAAACACTCTTCTAGTGAAGAATGTATTATGTGTTTCTTGTGCTAAGAATGTGCTTATTCCGTGTCATGATACTTGTCTTGCAAAATATAAATTAAAAGTGCATTTGAAAGTTAGTAGAGCCTTATTCACTACTTCTAGAATAGTTGAAGATCCTGCTTCCATTGTTTTTAAGACTAGGTTTTCTGTTAAGACCGTCCAATCCAAGTCCTTAGACACTACTCCCGTAGTTTCTAAAACTAAGATTGATGCGGTTACTCCCTGAAGTGCCAAACATAAGGTTTCTAGTGCTTTTAAGTTGCAAGACTGTTCACTTAGCAATTACATGAAGAACAAAATTCGAACTAGTCAAATGTGGCAAAAGCGGTACGAATTACAACCAAATGTTGGTTGGTTAGCTGTTAAAACACCCCCCGAATGTTAATAGTCGACCTACTGCTAAAACATAAATGTCTGTTAAAAAATGGGTAGTCAAATTGTCCACTTATCCAGAAATGTTGTCTTTATGTATTGTAGGTGGTTCAAATCATTCTGTGGATTGTTGATAGTGGTTGTTCAAAGAATATGACAGGTGATCGATCACTGCTAAAAATTTTTGTTGAGAAATTCATAGGAACCGTCCGCTTTAGAAACGGTCATTTCGCAGCAATCACATGTTATGGCGATTATGTACATGGCAACATCATTGTTTGTCATGTATATTATGTTGATGTCCTAAAACATAATCTTTTAAGTGTCGCACAATTCAGTGACGGTGATCTAGAAGTTGCTTTTCGCTAAAAAAACACGTGCTACGAGTGTAATTCTTGTGACAGGAGATGAATCACTGCTTACAATGAGATCAAGAATCAAATTTGAGTATATTTATCCATTTTTTCGATATGGCTGCATCGTCACCTGATTGTCTTATGTCCAAAGCCACTTCGACACAAGTCATATGGTTATGGCACCGCACGACTATCACCAATCACTACCTTAATTTTGATACCACTAAATGATCTTACCAAACAATTACCCTTTGTTGTTTCCTTGGGAAGATCTAGATATAGGGTGTTTATCAAGATTAAACTAATCATAATTCCATGGGCAACAACGTGAGTTTTTAAAAAAAAAACAGATATATAGTGAAGATTAAAAAGACCAAGATTAAAAAAACAGCAATTAGCCCAAACAAAGAAGGTACTTTTGCAACGTATAGTGTTCTATTTTGGAATCAACACAAAGAACTATGACAACAACAGCCTAACCTTTGCGAAATAGCCAGGTGGTTGAATGACAATTGTGAGGTTGTAATCGCCGTTAAAAAAACTTATAGCTAAACCAAAGTTAAGAGAAATAAGAAACATACTATTCGGACATAACTGAAGCTTCAGCTTCAAACATTTCTAATCCGTTGTTTGAGAGATAAATGAACTCTTTCAATGTGAATCTCACATTAAGTTGGAAGAGATAACAATTTAGCACTGGGAACCCCTTTCCTTTTATAGGCAAAGGGATTAAGGTTTACAAGTTAACCTAGTACGCGTGTCATGCATCCAATGGGTGGTTGAGAAACCATTTAATGCAAACGTGCTCTAAAGTACCAGGTACAATCCTTTAAGGAAAATTTATTATACTTCTATACCAACTTTAGAAGTAGTCTTTTCCAAGGAGATTGCTTTATTTCTATTGACATAAAGCAATCTTTTTCCCGCCTTGTAAACCTTCTAGAAGTGAAACATTTCATTTTAAATTTGGTTAAGGAGATAGACATCGTCCAGCTTAGAATTGTCAACCAAGCTAAACTAAAGCTCTTTGCAAAGGCCTTCTTCAGTTTCTATACCGCTGCATAAAGTGAAGTGAAGATACTTCCCAATCTTCTAAGGACCTAAAGAGCTGAGGCTAAAGAAACTTTAGCGACTCAAACTGAAAGACTTTAGCTTGATTAACACTTAGGGGATTTTATGTTTAAATCTACTTAAAGACTAAAGGGCTTTGGAACTGGACCCAACAATCTCCGACTATTTGAATATACATATAGCCTAAGTTAAAATTAGTTGTAAGTGAGCAAAACAACTTCTTCTTACACAACTGATATAAATTGAACAACATAAACTGATAACCACTTCTATTAACTTTCATAACTTACATTTAAAAAAGATAAAGGCAATACAAAAGATTATAACATTTGATGTTCTTGTTGCTCAATGAACCTTTTCTTCATGTTGAACTAATGACTTGTGTTTCTTTGATGACCTGGAATGGTCTTTTGAGTCACCAGTTCTTTTCCTTTTCTTGTTAGCTAACTCATTTAGCTCATTTAAAGGATCTTGTTCTTTGAGGGGTTTGTTGAAATCAATTTTTAATTCTTTTTTAGTTTGATCAAGGTATTCCATTCTTGTCTTTATCAATCTATAAATGGTCTTTTATCCTTTTTCTTTTCTATTAGGACAAGCCTATACTACCTCTTTCCATTCAGCTAGATGTAAGTCACTGACTTTGACATTTGAAATGACTTCAACTGTCCTATCTTCCCTATATACTTGTAGTGTGATAGGACCCTTTTGTGTGAGAACATCACAGTTTATGATCTTGGAACTTTTTCTTCTTTTCAGCATCTTGTCATAGTATTTATCATAAAGTAACTTCTTGTTGTAGTATTGTGTCACAATATCTATGCCTAAGAGATTAACTAGTTCGTTGTGCAGGTTTGTTTGTTCAGCATCCCTTGTAGCTGAATTGGTGTTCTTCTCCCCCTTAGTAGGTGAAGTAGTTGATTTACCAGCTGAAGGAACATTATTGCATGCAGCTCCTGATGCATTCTCCACCATAGTGGAAAACCTGTTCAAGGTATCAGTAACCTTGTTCAATAGACTTTGAAGGGAATCCAAAGTCTTGAGCTTTTCCTAAATTAAAGAAACTTGAATTGGTAAATCAAGAAACTCTGTTGGAAGTTCCCATTGAATATTCTTTAGTTCAACAACCTGGGAGGTAAGGCTGGAGATAGTGGAAGTAAAGTTCTCTAGTTATGTTGAGATCTCTTTTAGGTCCCCAGGTAGCTCTATTTCCATGTCTTTAACATGCTTCTTTAGCTCTTTAATCTCTCTAGATAATTCAGTGAATTTTGAGGGGAGCTCTTTTAGTTTAGTTCGTAAGCAGCTAGCAAAGTCATGTGAGTCTAAGAGCTTTGAGAACTCAGGTTTTAAAGATGATACCAGAAGGCTAGTAAGCTGGTGGATGTCTGGATACGAGGGCCTAGATTTCAGTAAAGTAATTTCTGCTTCAGCTTTTGCCTTTTGTTGTTCCAGCTCATCCTTTTGGGACTGAAGTAATTGAACCTGAGCCATTAACTCTTAAATTTGAGCTGATTTAGGAGATGGAGGATGAGGGACTAAAGTGTCTTCATATATATTATGAGAGGTGGCATGAGTGTCTTTAGCTTTTTCAGTTTCCTCCTCTTCACTCTCATCTGAAACAATGATAGGCTCATCTTGTGGGGAGTCGGGAGTGAAGAAGGCAGATCTTGTGTCTTTCAAGAGATCTGATAAATCCTCTAGCTTTATTTTCTTTGAAATTTCATCAGCTCTGGACTCCTCATTTGTACCTGAATCAGTGTAGGCAGTTTTTAACCCATCTCTGGTAGATTTGGTTTTATCTACAAGAACACTTGGATTAGTCCCTGAAAATATGTGATCAATTTAATAGTTTTTGGGTTCCTTCATCCATACCCTATCGTGAAGGTATGGAATCATTAGGAGCAGATAATCTAGGATCAACTTCAACTGTAGAATCTGCTAAAGCATTATGTCCTGATGCAGACTCAGAGTGCAAATGAAAGAAGCTGAATAAACAGGTTTAATAAGAATTAAATGCAGACATACCACTACTGACCTGAGGGTGGGCTCCTTCTTTACTGGTGGCCCCTAAAGATGTTAGGCCACCAGCTGCTTGCCGTGCCTCTTTATGCATTTCACCAACCACTAGTGTGGGAGGTGAAGGATGACTTGGGCTTTTGTCCTTGGCTGAGCTGGACTGAGTTTCTTTTTATGATTGGCCAGTTTTAGATTTGGATGCCTCAATCTTGGACTCAGATGCGTGTTTTGAAGATTGTTTTCTTTTGAGTCCACTTTTAGCTCCAGGCTTTTTGCCTTGGGGAACCTCCTCAATTTGTAAGGAAGGTTTTGGAGCTTTGGAGTCCACATGCATATCTAAATTGCAGATGGACTTCATGTGGTCAGTGGAGGGAGGTCCTTCAGTTTGGTTTGGCTTTAGTGCCCAGTTGTGAACACTGATGACCTAAGTAGGGTTTATGGTGAGCTCTTCATTGTCATATTCAGGCATCATGTATTCCAGTAGAAGGGATATAAACCTAGGATAGGGAACAACCTTTTCCCTAGTTTTCTTGTTCATCTTTTGAATTATATCATCCCATATTAGCTTAGCATAATCTACCTTTACCCTATTGTCCAAACAATACAAGATGGTGGCATCCTTGTTGGATATTTGATCCAGGCCACTTGTTTTTCCACCTAAACACTAAATGATTTTACCCATCAGTAGCCTCCACCTAGGAGGAAGAAAACTATTTTTGAGAGTTCCTTTTATCTTAATCTCCCCACTGTAACCTATTGTCGCAAACCATGGTCTCACTATTATTATGGAGGGTGGGGAAACATACATACTTGAGTGAGGTAGGTAATGAGCCTTAAGAGCATTTCTAAAGGTGTTGTTACCTATGTCTCTTCTAATTCTACTTGTAGGAATGGATACCCAAATCTTAGAGTCATCTAAGGTCTTTGCAGTGTACCAAAATTCACACAGGTACTCTTTATATTAAGTTAGGGCCCTTGTAAATGCTTCCTTTAGAGAGCATTTGGAAATGAAGTCTGACACAATCTTAAAGTATTCTGAATTTGAGTGTGAGGGATATATTAGTGCAACTTCATTGTTGGTGGTGAAGGAAATCTCATCAAAGGAGAACTCAACCTGACTAGCAGGTAAGAAAGGATTTGGGCTTTCTGGTTTGTCAAGAGTGACACGTTCTTCTTTAGGAGTGATTTCAGGTGATGAGAGATTGTGTGATGATGATTCTGCCATTTTAAGTAGTGAGGGTTTTGAAGGTTTGATCTGGTTTGAGGTGTTTTGTTTTTTAGTTTGTGAGAATGAGTTGTTGATTGGTTTGTTGTAATTTATATGATTGATGAAATTACAAATTTTTATTTGAAAAATTGTAATTATCATTTGAGGTTATAAATTTATGGGAATGTTTAGGGTTTGTTTTCAATATGTGTGCTAAATTTTGTATTTAATGAAAGTCAGCAAAGCATGCATTTGACACCTAGAACAGTGAACAGCCGTCTATTCAACTGAAAAAGTAGGCGAGAGAAAGATGATGAGGTCATTCTAACTTTTGGATATCCTCTTTTAATATATATTAATTAAACAACTTCTTTGGAAAGGAAATTTTTTTGATAAAATAATATTACTTTTGAAAATCACATTTGTTTTAAAGCTGACCTTGAGATTGATGTATGAAAAAGCTAGACTAGGTTTAGGTTTGGTGTTATGTCATGCTGAAATGATTATTGTAATCTTCATCATCATCAATCTTCCAGCGAAGGCGACAAACCACACATGCTCATGCAAATCCACGAATAAGACATATGTTATTGCTCATTTACTCCACTTAAGCAAGCTAGAGGTTATATGCAAAAACTGAACTAACATTTAACATGATAGTTTGTTCAGTTTTAGGTAAAAGCGCTGAAGCTTCAATTTTCTTTTGGCAGTACTGAAGCTTCAGGTTTTGAATCAATATTCAACATACCAAGTTCAACAATCAATCTTTTAAAAGTTGGCTCATCCAGAGGCTTGGTGAAGATACCAGCAAGTTGATATTGAGTGGGAATGAAATGTAATTCAATGTCCCCTTTGAGAACATGATCTTTGATAAAGTGATATCTGATATCAATATGCTTTGTTCTTGAGTGTAAAACTGGATTGTTTGAGATTGCAATAGCACTGGTGTTATCACAAAATATAGGAACCTTTTCATATATGATGTCATATTCAGTGAGTTGACTTTTCATCCATAATATGTTAGCACAACATCGAGTAGCAACTACATATTTAGCTTCTGCTGAGAACATAGCTATAGATTGCTGCTTTTTTGCACTCTAGCACACTAGTTTGCCTCCTAGCAACTGATAAGCACCTGAGGTGCTTTTTCTGTCCATGTTGCATCCAGCATAGTTAGAGTCTGAGTAACCTTTTAGGTCAAAACCTAAACATTTTGGATACTACAGACTAAGACTAGGAGTACCTTTTAGGTATCTAAAAAATCTCTTAACAAGGATTTGCTTGAAATCTTGCACAGAGACAAGTTGAGAATTGAATGTCAGGTCTGCTTGCAGTTAGATACATTAGTGATCTAATCATACCTCTATAATGAGTCTCATTTACAACTTTGCCACTAAGATCAGGTCCTAAGTTGTTAGGGGGTACCATTGGACTTTTCACTGATAAACCATTTATGTCATGCTTTTTTAGCAGATCCTTGACATATTTTTCTTGGTTGATTGAAATGCCTCTTTCAGATTGTTTATTCTGAAATCCAAGGAAATAGGCAAGGACACCCATCATGCTCGTTTGATATCTTTGACTCGTTAGTTTAGCAAATTGTTTGCATAATTTTATTCTTGCGAACCCAAAGATAATATCATTAACATAGATTTGAACCAGAATCACATCAGTTTGAGTTTTGTAGTTTAACACCCCCAAATTTCAATGCAGCGGGACATACAACCATGGGTGTTAATTCATAGTACAATTGCACAAGGATATAGAAAACGACTCGAAAAGAGGCGTTTTAAAATATTGTTCAATTTAAAAAAAAAATCAGAGTAATTAAACATACGTCCCACATGATCGTTACCAAATTCATAACATAAGTTTTCCAAAACATGGATGATTAGTTTTATAAAATGGAACAAAATACAAGTTCTTTGAAACTTTAGCGCAGACTCCTCATACACAGCATCTATCACCCTTGTTTACCTGAGATAAAACATGCTTAAAAAGTCAACAAAAATGTTAAGTGAATCCATAGAGTTTGTAAGAGATAAAAAAAGGGAACACAAGTTTAATTCATCGAGTGACTTGTTGTACGGACAAGCCCTTAATCACGTTTCTATTGCAATGAGCTCATGACACCGAGCCTTAACGTTAACACATATCTTGTATCTAAATCAGTTGCACCATAACTAGGTATTATTGCATTATACCTAAAATTCTAAATACAAATTGTCCGTTGACTGGGTGTTCGAAAGGATTCGATTCATACCCCCGGACAGGGCTGTCAAACCCAATAGATCTATTTATTTGTACTAGCGCTCACCCATTATAGGCAATTAACAGTTCATGATGTTAGGGACTTTTGGCAATAGCTACTCATGCAATTATTCTCATATTCGGGTCCAGCATACCATAAAGTTACTTGTGTTCAGTTTATAAAACAAGCATGTATCTCCCTCGCGGGGTTTATAAATACAGTTTAAAAGTTGAAAGGCGAGGCTATGAACTCACCTTGGTAGAAGTTTTGGATAATAAATTCAACAACGAACGAACAATAATGATACGCCTCAACCACGACCTATAATATATTGGTCCGTGATTAGAAGAAATAAAGATCGAGTGAAAAATGCATAAATTGCATAAGTAAATATATATATTTACTACACACACATATATATATATATATAATTACATATTATGGAATCCACATGAACGCCCTAAGTTTTTTATTAATTAAGTCATTTTCTTTAGCATTATACGCTCAACAATAATTTATGCCGCTTTTCCGAAAAATTTCTATTTTTAGCAGGTTACTATTTTAAGAAAGTTTCTATTTTTAGCAAATTAATATTTTAGGAAAGTTTCTGTTTTTAGAAAGTCCGATTATGGTAAGATATTAATTACCGTTTAATAAAATGTTAAGTTTCCGTCAACCCCCGACACGCCAATGACTTATATACACTTATCAATATTTTTCTTGTTAATCTTATGCATATATATATATTTACACATATAAAGTTTCTAAATATAGACTTACTATTTTTAGATGTAACCGAAACGTACCCAATAATATATATATATCGCCCAATTATTTCCGTTAACATTTCATAAGCTCCAACGGACTCCAAAACGCTCAAATTCCCAATTTTTGCCAAAATTCAGCTACCAAACGCATCTTTTAAAAGTTCTTAACTTTTATTATATTTTGCAAATTCTGACCCGTTTCAAAAACGACCCATTAGAACATATTTTTACATCTCGGACTCTAAAGTACCTTGACGTAAAACGACGTTCCGGACAACTTTTTAGTTTTGGCCGAGACCCGGAAATCGACAAAAATGGACGAAAACGCCCCTGCATCAGGTCTGATGCAGTTTGTACAAAATGAAAAACCCAGGTTTTGCCTTAGCTTTTAGACCCATTTTTACTTGATTTTAGACTCACCCGACCTCGCGGGGCAGTAAAACGGCCATCCGAACAACTTTCGTGTTTTGGCCTGTAACATTCCGTATTTTCAGGTCATTTACGACGTCATCAATTTTGCTAATTATTTTTTTTCTCGTACACGTTTACTTATATTTTTAATAGTTAAGTTAAATCGCGTAAGCTATAAATCAACAATTAGCGTAAACGGACACCCAACAAATTAAAGTTTACGTCAAGTAATCATTATATTATTTTTACAAAAGTAATAATCAACTTTTTATATTTTATTTTTATTGGTTGCGTAAAACGTTTACGTTTCGCAATAAAATACATTTAGGCATACCCGGAACCACCAAAATTAATCTACGCTTCAACAAATACCCATTATTATTCCCAATGCTCAAAGTTTATAAAACTTTGCCTATGTTCACCATGTTAGCTAAATTTATCCATAAAGAACCCAACTAGATAATATACTTTATAAGTTTTATACCTTACACTTAATATACATCTTTTATGACTTCTAGTAATACTTGATAATTAAAATAAAGTATCAAATCCTTTCCCCCTCCTAAATTTCGTGGGATATTGCCCACCTAAGGGAGCACATAGCACACAAACTACTAATTTGAGTCTTGTACTACATAAGACTCATTAATGCTTAGTCTTGACTAGAAACATTGACCAAACACTTCCCTTAATTCCCTCCCTTTGTCCCAATGACTCAACCCCCCTCCTTAGACTATTTTAATGATCTTTGACTAGCCTAGTTGCTATAAGAAGAAGTGCATACAAGTATTAAGCCACACACTCTCAAAACACTTAAGAAAATCAAACCATTTTCTCTCTTTTCTCTCCTTCATGTCACGGCAACAAACACCCCTTTAAAATAATTCATACCTTGATTTTCCAAGACCATACAAGTATTACTACATCCTTCCTATGATAACCTAAGGTATTTTGAAGGGTTGATTAAGCATTTACAAGTGTTGAAGCAAGAAAGGCAAGATTAGGGTTTTCATTAGAAAATTAGGGTTTCAAGAGTGCAAGCTTTGGTTTTATATCTAAACAAGGGTTTAGATACTTTGGTTCATCACACTACATCTCATTAAGGTTACCTAAAACCCTTTATGTCTTTACTTTTATCATTTTTATGTGTTTACATGTTCTATATAACTAAATCACCATTTAGGGTTTTAAACATGTTAAATGGATAACTTACTTGTGATTATGATTTTTAACACTTTTACATATGTTGTGTAGTTGATAATATCATGGAATAAAGGAATTATAAGTATGGTAACATGTTTGTTAAAGTATAAAAAGTTCAAGTATAAACTTGTTGTTGAAAAGTATATAAAAACAAAGTTATATAAATAAACCCCAAAAGATATATAGGGGCTGTTTTGGTTCGTATTTTGTAATAGCTAG
>BQNB010011879.1:67462-80395 GCA_026074375.1 Tanacetum coccineum | reverse complement strand
AATACTTGTCATTTATTTTAAAAAGCATTTTACTTTACTTGTCATTTAATTTCTTGAAACTTGTTTTCTTTTAGGATTTTAATTCGTTAAACTTAAGCCCGCACTTGATGAACATTTCACGTCACTTAGCAAGCATTTTCGTCATTTATATCTTTTAGATTAATTTTAGTATAACCTTGTAGTTTTAAATCTTAGAATTAATATTAGTTAAATTTTTAGTTTAAAAAAAATAGTTTAAAACCAAAACCAAAATATATTTGTCATTCAAGCACCAAACGAAACATTCTCGTGAATTTCAATTCATCTCTCGCCGTGGAAACGACACTCGGAAGATAGACTATTATTTTTTCTAAAGTGATTTTCTTATCTAACGGGATACTCTCTATACTATTACTATTTGGTATTATATATTTTATTATATATATTTATTATCGAATCACTATATATAGTAACTGAATATTCATATATGTCAATTCATAAGTCTATCATTGTCACAATTCGCTTAACATATTGAGTGACTTATTACATGCCATGGAAATGTCAACTCATTGTGAGTATAAAACTACAAAATTTGTCATAAGTCTATCATATGTCAACTCATAAGTCTATCATTGTCATAATTCGCTTAACATATTGCGTGACTTATTACATGCCATGGACATGTCAACTCATTGTCACTATTATATTTCACCTTTGCAAAAAAAAAACTCATTGTCACTATAAAACTACAAAAATTGTCATAAGTCTATTGTATGTCAACTCATAAGTCTATCATTGTTAGAATTCGCTTAACATATTGTGTGACATGTCAACTATTTATAGACACTCAAGTAGCATACATTTTACTTAAAATCTAAAAACTAATATTTTCCATACAATTTTTAAATATGTCGGACAACATACCCTTTGACATTCAAATGACTATCATGAATCGACTTCATGTGAAGTCTTTACTTTAATTTCGTACTGTGTCAAAGCAATGGAAGTCTTACATAGACTGTTCCAACTTTGTCCGTGATTACGGTTTTCGTGAGAGACACACTTGTTTTAATTTAACCTATAAGCAAGGACTTAAAGGTTTTATGTGTTCAGTAGATGATAACTTTGCCTTCACACCTTTTAATTCAAATGTAAATCTTCCCCTTTTTACACCAATTGCTACGTTTGAAGGTGTATGGTGTTTTTCATTTGGCGCAAATTCGATGCTTTTTCTTTGGAACCCATTAATTAAAAAATTGGTCGGTACATTAGTCCTTAATTACACACATCAATCTGATTCACTAAAAATGGTATTTGGTTTCGGTGTACGTCCCGACACTCTAGACCCAACCATTTTGAAGATTAATTACCCGTTTTTATGGTCAAGGACCATGGTATGTGTCAGTTTTTACATTGAGCTCGAGAAGATGGTACAATCTTGAAAGCTATTGCTTGCAACATCAATCCATTAGAATAAAACGATCAGGTCAAGCAGTTATTGGTGGTAAAATATTCTGGGTTGGTTCGGAAATTTTTTATGGTGATGATGGTATTTCATTTAAAATTTACATGCTAGTTTCATTCGATTTGATTACTCACCAATTTCAACTAATAGACATGCATGAACAATTAGGAGTTGGAGAGTTTTCACATCCATACTATATTTCCCAGCTATGTAACCCTCTCATAATTTCTAGAAGTTTTAATTTTGGTGACTTGAGAATTATTTATGCATGGGCGTTAGAAGTTGATGGTGGTTATGTTTCATCGTATAAAATGCTATTCAGCATACCATACCCATTAAATCATGAGTTAAAATTACTTGGCTTTAATAAGGATAAGGAACCAATAGCTGAAGCCAATGACATGCACAACATACCTCACTGGCTACAAGTGTTCAATCCAATTGTTGAGAGCTTTCAAAACGTTGGTGTTGAAGCAAACGGTGGTTCATTTTTCATTAGCCCCTACAAAGAATCACTAGTTCTTCTTACAGAACGAAACAATGAACTAATATAATAAGTTGTGTAGTTAATGTTATTAATGTACGTCTTTTTATGTTATTACCCTATTAGTCTTTCTATTTTATATTGCAAGATTTACATTTTTACTAGTTTGTTAACTTGTGTATTTAATTTTATTAATTAAAAGTATGTATTTTTATGTTGAATTGTTGTTTGAATGTGTAGAAAATATAGGTTCACTGAGTTGGTATTTATAGTGCGAAAATGTAAACTAAACTTTGCAATATAAAATTAAAAATTAGAATAAGGAATTAAAAATTACAATACGGAATAAAAATTAAAATACAAAAATTAAAACATAATACGGAATTTAAATTTGTTGCACCCAAGCAATTTTACTAATGATTTGTTTTTCGATTTTTACCGCCTTTCCAAACAAAGAATTATGCATCTCGTAATCTTTATTAGATACTTCTTTCAAAAAAGTGACAATCGAATCACGGATCTCTTGTGGAATGTCATTGCAATTCTCGTATGCATTCCGCATATCATCTTTAGCTGTACATGCATTATCATATAACATGGCTAAGTTCATAATCGTTTGCTGACGAACTTTATCCTCCTCAATTTGTTTGTCAACCATAGCTTTGATTTCATCATACGTATGTGGAACTGAACACGCCATTAAGTTTTCTTGATAAAAGGTGTTAGAATTTAATGGGTATTTATAGGTAAAACTACATTGTCATTATAAAATGGTACATAAAAATAAAGTTTCTCAAAGATATATTCATCATTGTCAGTATAAAACACCATTGTCAGTGACATGTGAATTCATTGTCAGAATTCGCTTAATATATTGCGTGACTTATTATATGGCATCGACATGTCAACTCATTGTCAGTATAAAAAACAAAAATTGTCATAATCATTGTCAGTATAAAACAACATTGTCAGCTAAAAATATTGTGTGATCTATTATATGTCAGCGACATGTCAATTCATTGTCAGAATTCACTTGACATATTGCGTGACTTATTACATGCCATCGACATGTCAACTCATTGTAAGAATAAAAAAACAAAAATTGTCATAATCATGTCATAAGTCGCTTAAAATATCACGTGATTAAATGAAGGTAATTGAATTGTCACGTCCTTGTATTTATAATGTAAATGAATTGTCACAATCTTATCATATCAATGTTTGTACATGTCGATGTTGCTCGTACACTATATATATGGTGTCCATAATTTCAAATGACAACATTCTTAGATCTATCATACATAAAAATAGAGTCAAGTCTAAAAAAGTTCAAATATGTGTTGCATTATAATGACACACAAAGAGGTGTCATTATATATGATGATATGACGTACTCACTTTTAGTTGAAATGGTGGTGAAGAAATTCAATTTAGATCCAAATGACTGGTTAAATTTATCGGTTAAACTCCCTTCACTTCACCTAGATATAACAGACAACGAGGATGTAAAGTTTTTTGTTGACTGTGCTTCTAGTTCCACTAACGATGGAATACCATATTTGTACGTTGCTCAACCTAGAAGAACACAACCAAGGATAATACCCGGACCAGTGGGTATTCTTCAAGCGGCGATGCTCCGAAAAAATGCTGACATTATAGAAGTTGGCCATGAGAACGTAATGCCCACCCAAGAGTATGTAAGAAAAATAATTGAAGATAACTCTGAAGATGATCATTTTACGTGTGGCCCATGGCTAAACGCGATTGTGTGCCTGCATGGTGAAGGGGTCATGGCATCTGGTTGTCTCGGTGATATGAAAAAATATTGTAAAAATGGGAAACTTGAAATGGTCGTTGGCGTTGTAATGAGTTCTACACCAAATTCGTTGGGAGACATGACAGTTACACTAAAAGATCCAACATGTATAATGGGTGGTACAATTCATTACAAAGTCTTTGAAAAGGAGGATGGTTACACAAAGTCTATCAAAGTCGGATATGTTTTGATACTTCGTAATGTTTTTATGTTTACCCCAAAACCATCAAACCATTATCTTAACATTACAATCAGAAACGTTGTTAAGGTTTTTGAAAACGACACAATATTTTAGTTTATGTTTTCTTGATGTCATCGTATTAGAGATTGAATAACACTAATAATAACTTGTAATGCTTGTTTACGTCTACGCCTACTTTCTTTTGTCTATTTAAGTCATTTGCTTACTTTCAAATTTCCTTGGCATGAATTTGTTAAGTGTTAAATATATACAATATCATTTCACGCTCGAGTGTCCACAAAATTATATACAACTTTAACTAATGATATCCACATTCGAAAGTATCCTCACAACGACAATCGTAAAACCTACAAGCCATATTAAATCTAATGGCGCCAAAAAAGTATTTGGGTTACCAACTACTACAGGCGCCTTATCACTACAAAGGTTTTCTCTCACCCAACAACAACTCCACAATCAGAAAGGTTTCCTTGTAGAGGGTTATCGAAACAAAAACCTTGATTGTATATTAACTCGAAATTGTATGGTAGCCGTCTTGTTCTTTCGAAATGACTAGCTCTTTGCAACATGACGTTCAACAAACTAGTCCATTTCGATAACTAAGCATTTAATGAAGGATATCGAGCATCGTTAGGCTAAGAGTCTATCACATGAATTGTGGAACAAGGTAAATTAATTACACAGGTAACCCAGTGATTACCATTGCAATGTAAGGGCATATAGACCTATAAAGATAAATTAATTCAATTAAATCAAATTCAATAATTTAATAAATATTCAACTTATTTAAATATATAAATACGTTTAACTACAAATACTTACAATATCTACGTCATCCCATGAAGGTTAGGGACGCGACGATCCATCCAAAATTCCTATAAGGTGTTCATCCGTCTCTAATATAAACTTTTGTGTCCCTAGGTGTAGAGATGCCATCCCTGTTTTGGCCACTGTATACCGAGCACCAGGTGGCCTAGCTCGAATAATCAACTCCATCCATCAATTGATTTGCTGATACAAAACGAAAAATTAAAATTATTTTTATTATATGAAATAAAATTATATACTTATTTTAAACATTTATTAATAAACTTATGTCGTCCGACAACCAACCAACATCGTTAAACTTTTGATGCTTATAATAGCCACCCCTACACAATAAAGGGACTAGTTCTTGCCAAAACTGTACCCAAACTGTATAACCCTTGATATAGCAATCCAAAAATACATATTATGGCGCGTTGAGAAATCTCATACAATCAACATATCGCCCTCGCTCAACCTGCACAACAAACATTATAATACAATATAAATAAACATTTCATAACTACCTTAATATATTAAATACTACTCTTACGATTACCTTAGTAGGGTCCACGTTATGAAATGAAAGGTATTCATCGGTAGCACGCGAACCAGTTAACCTCTTCAAGCGGTTTATTTAAATCAATACCCGCCTTTTCAAGATTAAAAGGTGAAATTTCGTCGTTCATCGTCGTTTTTCTATTATTATTAGCCCGTTTCTTAGGTGCAACTATAGTTTCTGGCAAACAAGTGTATGGGCTCAAAAAATATTTGCTTGGACGAGTATCTCTCTTTTCAAGCTGCATTGCATCCTAATTTTTTTTTCATTTATTATTGTATCATGATTAGTAGAATAGAAACAAAATGGACAAAATAATTATTGAATTACCGGGTTGACTCCACTGGTTCCCTTAAAATAACACCTTTACTATATATATAAATATAAATATAAATATATAATAATAAGGATTATCTCAAAGATATCAATAATAGAAGAGTAAGAATTCCGTGAGGCTTTTAGAAGGGTAATTACTTTTGTCCAAAGCAAAAACCCTAAAAAACCTTCCCAGGTCGTCTCTCGACGAGGCGTGAATTGAAAATCGAGTAAAGTTTGTGAATTTATGCTTGAATGATCAAGATTTGGTTTTGGGATTCTAAATCTACTAATAACATGCAAAAACAGATAAATGTAAACTAAAAACGAAAGCAATTAAAGAAAAACACTAAAAACGATAACGGGAATCAAAACCCGTTCTTTAAAAAACTAAATTCTAAAATTTTAACCCTACAAAAGAAAATTTAGCTTTTAACGGTCCTAAATGATAAAAGAAAATTTTAAAAAAAGAATTATATTTTTTTGACTTTTTAATAATTTTTTATGAATTAAAAACTGATTTAATTTAAAAAATGCAAAAAAAATATTAAACTAATTCTAAAAATTCTGGAAAAATTACTAAAAATGCTATGGACAATGCTTAATCTAAGAAAATTAAAAACTTGAAAATTGGCTTATTGAATCAGTCGAAAATAAGCCAAAAAGGTTGTTAAGCTAAATTGGGCTAAAAGGCCTTAAAGAATAAATTGTGCAAGTCTATACCAGATGGCCCTACTGGTGCCGCTGGTATAGAGTGTGTGTGTTAAAGTTTGGTTGAGAGGGTAGAGGTCTGGGGTTCGAGCCTAGCTCACCTCAGACTTCCCCTTTCCCAAGTTTTTATTTTTGAACATTTTTTTTTTTGAAAAAGCTTTTTAAAACTAAAATAAGATACTTTAAAAAAGACAATTTTGCTGAAAATTTACAAATAAGCTGGAAAAAGCTGAAAAAGATCAACAGACTTGACTTTTTCTAAATGACTATAAAGCTAAAAACTGTTAAGCATTTTTAGACTAAATAAGCGAATGGAAAATAAGATAAGCAAAAATAGACCTACAACTACACCTAATAAGCAAATAGAAACATAAATTAAACAATCCTAACAAGCCAAGAGCTCTGCAAAGCAAATGAGCTTTTGGCTCAAAATTGTTAACAAAACAGCCCTTAGGGGGACTTTTGAGCTTATTTTTAAGCAACTAAATGGAACCTTATGAAAAAATGACTTGTAAAAACTTAAAGCTTATATTATAAGCTACCTAAAACAACAATCAAAAAGCATTTTAAAAATCAAATAAGCTAAGAAAAAAGCTAAATGAAAATGGGTGTTTCACTCAGTATGTACTGAGTTAATTTAAAATTTTTGAAAACACAAAATGGCTTTTTCAGCCTTCAATTTAAGCTAGTTAAAGCTGGCAAAATGTGAAATAAGCTTAAACAGATAAAGTCTATACTACAAAGAACTTAGGTTATGAAAATCAAACTTTAAATCAAACTTTAACTAACTTAAAATTAAAATTAAAAAGTGGTCTTTGAACTTTTGACAATAAACTTGAAAACTTAACAAATTTGACTAAAAACCAAAATGCCAATGGCAAACTAAAATCTAACTTGTTATACTGCATATATAACCAAAATCAAGCATGAAAATCACACCAACAAGCTACTAAACTAAATCTAATCAAATAAGCTAATTTGGCTATTTTGGATAGTTTTCATGAAATCTCAAATCAAACAATAATAGAGCAATAAACTAGATTTAGTAAGCTAACAAAAGACTAAATAATCATAAGAAAGCAAAGCATAAGCAGAAATAAGCAGGAAATAAGCAAAGCAGAAATAAGCTTAAAAAGAGAAAAAGTAAAGTACCTAGTCATGTGCACTAAACAAGGACATAAAATGAAGTTCCTAAAAGCTCTAGGGACTCAGCTTATTGTCAATAAGCTGAATCCAAACCCATTAGCTCATCCAAAGCTAGCTTATCATCCATAAAGCTCAAAACAGAATTCTTGATTCCAAATACACAGGAAACTCTCAAAAGCTATTGTATAAGCTTATATGAGTGCAACAAGTTCTATAAGCTTATGAGAGCTTATAGAAAGGACTTTTTAACAGAAATAGTTTCGAAGCATAAAGATAAAAAAGGAACAGATTTGCATATATAAAAATTTAACTTTTCATCAACTTAAAAAAAAGATTACAAGGTTCTTGAAAGTTTAAATGATAGAATTAAAAGACTTAAAAACATATATTTAAAACATTAAAAAGTAAATTACACTACTCCTAAGTTACATTACACTAGATAACTTGCTCTGTGTGAACAGTGTCTCCATTTATAGGCAAATGTGTGTTTCTTCTGTGAGGAGAGAGTGAGGAGCCTTCATCCTTTAATCTCAGCCTTTGAATTATCTTGTTCACCAAGAAATGCCATCTGAGCCCTTCATCTTGGTTTTTCTTCATCAACGAATGAGAAATCAAAGGATTGCCAAGGTGGATTTGGAGGTTTGTGAAGTGGGGCAAGGTTTGGGGTGTGATTTTAGTTTGTCGTGTTGCAGGGAAAGGGTAGAAGACGTGTGAATAGTGGTGGGGTTGTTTGGGCGGGAAAAGCACTGTAGGGTTTGATTTGTTATAACAGGGTAACGGGGGTTAGCCCTGTTTTTGGTATATGTTTGCATCGTTAGTCCCTTAAGGACTAACGGTGAAAGGGTATAAGGACCTCCAATGTTATAAGACTTAACAGTCTTATAGTTAGGGCAGTTATGGGTTTGGGCTTTTGTTGGGCCGGGTATATGTATTTGGATTTTAGGCTTTTATAAAACTTAAGGATTAAAAGTTTTATACATAAATGCTTAATGGGCTGACCCGACCCATTAAATGGGTACGGGTTGGCCTATTTAACATTTCTTCGATATCGGCTTCGTCTTTGACTTTTGACTTTGAATTGGTTGACTTTTTGGTTGACTTTGACTTTGACTTTTTGACCTTTCACGCTCTTTCCATTCCCGTGCTCGGTTTTTTCGGTTTTGCTTCATTTTTGTCCTTTAGTGAATATCCGTTACCTGCACAATCAAATAGCAAAACAAGCATATATTTGGCATTTTATGTTCGTTTTTGGTCATTTAGGCTCGTTTTTAAAGGTAAAAGGTATGTGTAATTAAGCACATACCATCACGATTGTGTGATGGACCGGCCTGATAGTTAGAGGAAAACGGGGCAAATCCTTGTAGTGCCATAGGGGTCCCAATATACGAAGTGTCGGGATGTTAGGGAGGATACCGAGAGGAACACTATGGCAAATCCTGGTTGTGCCATAGGGGTCCCAATATGCGGAGTGCCCGGATAGGTCGGGGTCATTTGGGCCCCTTCAAAGAAGGAACTGCTGGCCTGCGTCGTGAACAATTGAGGACCACACTGTGGGAACCCCTAGATAAAAATTTATATTATTTAGTTAGTTTTTTTAAACAAATTTATTTGAAGATTAAATTCACAAAAAAAAATTACCTCCGTGTTTTGAAACCCACTAAAATCGCTTAACCCAATAACCTCGATCGGTGCTTTCATTGGTCCCGGCATACAAAAAGCGTTCATTCCCTGCTTTAAATTATTATATAAATAATTGTAAACTAGTATTTCATCTTTATATATAACCTTATAAATATAACGACGCAAAAAATTTACCTCAAAATGCTTATTGATGCTATTCAAAATTTTATATTGGTCAACATTCTGTTGCTGCAATTCCTTTATCGACCTAGCTTGTTCATCAACACGTTGATAAATGTCGTTTCGAACAGCCGGCGGTATTTGTGGTGGTTCATAAATACGACCATCAAAGAATGCTCGGCTAGAAACCCACCACTCTGCTTTAGCCTCAAAGGCATTTGGTCTCAATCTTCCAATAGGTTCGGCTCCCTTAAAAATTAAAAAGGACATTAAGTAGATAATACAATAAATATTATAATGCTATACCAAAAAATAAACTACATAATTAATAAGAACTCACCTCAAAAAATGCCTCAAGA
The DNA here is from genome assembly GCA_026074375.1 of Tanacetum coccineum. Taxonomy (NCBI): domain Eukaryota; kingdom Viridiplantae; phylum Streptophyta; class Magnoliopsida; order Asterales; family Asteraceae; genus Tanacetum; species Tanacetum coccineum. The sequence continues at coordinate 70,755 of BQNB010011879.1, read as the reverse complement.
TATACTTATAAAAACTGGTTAACGTTAAACCAAGCAACTGCTCTAGGGTGACGATCTTCATGTCTATAATAATTAAGCGCCCTTTCTTTGTACGCCTCTAAAATCCACGTCTAAAAAATAATTACTAGTTTAAAAATAAAATTGACTTATACATATAGATAAAGATATGAATAAAAATATGAAATACCTTGAAGGCCCATGTAAAGCCTGACAATGTATACTTTGCAGGACGACGACAAGGATCACGTTGGGATGCATAAAATCGATTCCAACATTTTACGTTTTTATCTTTTAACTGCCCGTACATTTTGGCCATATATACGAACCCCATGGATACTTTTCCCACATGTTTGGATCATCTACTAACCTTAACCACCAATTCGGGACATTATTCTTAGGCTCTTGACCTAATAACACCATATGCAATACGGCTAATAGACAAACGCCAATAGCATCCTCGTCTCTCAAACTATAAAACTCTTCGCTACCAATCTTATCTATCAACATTTCGCCAATTATACTACTACCATCTACATGTGACTCCCAAACTCGTCTTCTGAAATCCAAATGACCGTGTGAATAGTCATCACTAAATTCTACACCAAATCTTAATATCGTTATCAGGCAAAATTCCTCCTTACCAAATTTTATCTCATGACCATTTATAGTGTACGTAAAAGGAACAGCTTTGTTGTTGATCCCGCTTCAATAAATCGAATTCCTTAAGCTTGTTTAATGTTTAGTTATATTAGATAAATCTAACACAACTATAGTAGAAACTATGTTTGAATGTATTAAAGATTATGCGAAATCTAATCTTTAATATTAAGAAGAATTAACAATGAAACAATAATTCAAAACAAATAAGCTCCAATATTATTAATTATAATACGAATACTCTCAAAGTATTAGGGTTACAAAGACCTTGAAGCTAAGAATATAAAAGATATATGAAAAACTGTATATGAAAAACTATATATGAAAAACTATATCAAACTCTATGCCCTAGGACCTCCTTTTATACACCAAGGAGCCCTAGTCGGCTTACAATGAGAGATAGAGACTAGTACACAATGGTTTATTTGGAGCACACATTTGTAGCGGTTTAAATTAAAAATAGCAAATGATAATGAGAAAGAGAGAGAGAGAGAGAGAGAGACTAGTACACAATGGTTTATTTGGAGCACACATTTGTAGCGGTTTAAATTAAAAACCGCAAATGATAATGAGAGAGAGAGAGAGAGACTAGTACACAATGGTTTATTTGGAGCACACATTGGTAGCGGTTTAAATTAAAGACCGCAAATGATAATGAGAGAGAGAGAGAGAGGGAGAGAGAGAGACTAGTACCCAATGGTTTATTTGGAGCACACATTTGTAGCGGTTTAAATTAAAAACCGCAAATGATAATAAGAGAGAGAGAGAGAGAGACTAGTACACAATGGTTTATTTGGAGCACACATTTGTAGCGGTTTAAATTAAAAACCGCAAATAATAATGAGAGAGAGAGACTAGTACACAATGGTTTATTTGGAGCACACATTTGTAGCGGTTTAAATTAAAAACCGCAAATAATAATGAGAGAGAGAGAGAGACTAGTACACAATGGTTTATTTGGAGCACACATTTGTAGCAGTTTAAATTAAAAACCGCAAATGATAATGAAAGAGAGAGAGAGAGAGAGACTAGTACACAATAGTTTATTTGGAGCACACATTTGTAGCGGTTTAAATTAAAAACCGCAAATGATAATGAAAGAGAGAGAGAGAGAGAGACTAGTACACAATGGTTTATTTGGAGCACACATTTGTAGCGGTTTAAATTAAAAACCACAAATGATAATGAGAGAGAGAGAGACTAGTACACAATGGTTTATTTGGAGCACACATTTGTAGCGGTTTAAATTAAAAACCACAAATGATAATGAGAGAGAGAGAGAGAGAGACTAGTACACAATAGTTTATTCGGAGCACACATTTTTAGTAGTTTAAATTAAAAACCGCAAATAATAATGAGAGAGAGAGACTAGTACACAATGGTTTATTTGGAGCACACATTTGTAGCGGTTTAAATTAAAAACCGCAAATGATAATGAGAGAGAGAGAGAGACTAGTACACAATGGTTTATTTGGAGCACACATTTGTAGCGGTTTAAATTAAAAACCGCAAATGATAATGAGAGAGAGAGAGAGAGAGAGAGACTAGTACATAATGGTTTATTTGGAGCACACATTTGTAGCGGTTTAAATTAAAAACCGCAAATGATAATGAGAGAGAGAGACTAGTACACAATGGTTTATTTGGAGCACACATTTGTAGCGGTTTAAATTAAAAACCAAAAATAATAATGAAAGAGAGAGAGAGACTAGTACACAATGGTTTATTTGGAGTACACATTTGTAGCGGTTTAAATTAAAAACCACAAATGATAATGAGAGAGAGAGAGAGAGAGAGAGAGAGACTAGTACACAATAGTTTATTTGGAGCACACATTTGTAGCGGTTTAAATTAAAAACCGCAAATGATAATGAGAGAGAGAGAGAGAGAGAGACTAGTACACAATGGTTTATTTAGAGCACACATTTGTAGCGGTTTAAATTAAAACCGCAAATGATAATGAGAGAGAGAGAGAGAGAGAGACTAGTACACAATGGTTTATTTGGAGCACACATTTGTAGCGGTTTAAATTAAAAACTGCAAATGATAATGAGAGAGAGAGAGAGACTAGTACATAATGGTTTATTTAGAGCACACATTTGTAGCGGTTTAAATTAAAAACCGCAAATGATAATGAGAGAGAGAGAGAGAGAGAGAGAGAGAGAGAGAGAGACTAGTACACAATGGTTTATTTGGAGCACACATTTGTAGCGGTTTAAATTAAAAACCGCAAATGATAATGAGAGAGAGAGAGACTAGTACACAATGGTTTATTTGGAGCACACATTTGTAGCGGTTTAAATTAAAAACCGTAAATAATAATGAGAGAGAGAGAGACTAGTATACAATGGTTTATTTAGAGTACATATTTGTAGCAGTTTAAATTAAAAACCGCATATGATAATGAAAGAGACAAAGAGAGAGTGTCTAGTACACAATAGTTTATTTGTAGCACACATTTGTAGCGGTTTAAATTAAAAACCATAAATGATAATGATATAAATAGAGAGAGAGACTAGTACACAATGGTTTATTTGGGGCACACAATTATCTGTGTTACGTTAAGCTTTCGAGACCGTGATAGCGAATGTTGTATTTGGTTGTCTTGAGTTATGTCACCTGAACTTAGTTATTGA